>JAOXNJ010159031.1:0-10796 GCA_028566655.1 Metis holothuriae
TCTCTACACAGACAAGAAGGGCACAATCAACTGAAGTAATGATCCACAACTAAGTGTTTGTAACACAAGACGTGTTTATTACGATGCATGCATTGGCAGTTAATAAGACATATTGGCAACATTCCTCGAACCACTCCATAAAGCTTTTACAGTAAACAAATTATGCCTTAATGAAGCAAAAAAAGTATAAAAGAGAATACAAGTCAAGAAAGAGCATCAGGTCAGTCCTGATCCCTCTTCAATCCACATCAAATTATTGTATAAATCCTTTAATAAAACCAATTAGCTAGTATATCTATAACAATGATAGTATTGAAGCTTTTGCTCACTCTGGCTCTCATTCTGGGACTGGCCAAGGCCATGGCTCAACCCTTGGTGGTTCAGCAACGCAACGGTTTCGTTCTCAAATATCAATGAACTCTTTTTATTATAAGAAATTATTTTCAAAAAGTCAAAATTTTCAATATTTTGATTAGGTGAGACGAAGAGTCGCCGGACGGAGTGGCCTGAGGACGATTCGGTGGTGCGCATCCTGCGCCGCAGCAGCCCGGACGCGGGCCTGGCGGAGGGCATGGTGCGCATCCTGAGACAGGACGTGCCCAAGGAGTTCGTGCGCATCCTGAGGAACAACGCCAACAACGACAACACCGACAGTCTGGTGCGCATCCTCAAACGCATGCCCCTCAGGAGATTCCTGGCACAAGAGGCCAGAATGAGAATGATCAACAACAACTTTAACAGGGACAAATGTGCCAATTGAGGAGCTTCAAAGATATCTTTTGCAGTCGAAAAGAGCAAGGGGAGGCCGACCACGACACTTTTTCTTAGGCCATTTTTATGTTTTAAGAAAAAAGGATGATTCATGACATTTTATGAATTTGAGATGCTCTTAGTGAAGTAAGGTTATTGCTTATTGTTAGATGAAATCAGTGCTTGAAGGCATTGCTGAAGTTCCTCTGTTCCTCTTTGGTTCCATCGAATTGTGATCTATGTTTAAGATGCGCATACGAGACAAATGCAAGAGATGCAAACACATTTGGAAAAGGACAAGTTTTTATATAATTTCCAGGATCCCTTTTCATAGGATCATTTATTATAATCCGCTCCAAAGCTCCCTAAATAATGAGCGACACCGATCAACTTCTCATGCCAGTACAGTACTTCTGCTTCCTTCATTGTCTTCTCCAATTAACGGCGAAAATTTGATTCAGGCGAACACTAACAAGTAATCAGTAGGGACATTTACTCTTATGTAGAGCACTCGCAATCTGATTGAAGGGGCCTAACAATTGTATTGATGATAGGACAATCAAACAAATGCTAGAATGTCTCAAAGACGAATCGAAGATGAAGACAGCCACAAAAGTGGATCTGCTCAAAGCTGGCCTCAATTAAGATTTGAATTAAAAGATAGTTTTTCTAGTAGGATTTTAACAAACAAAAAGTAGAAGTTTTACATGATGGGAATGTAGTTGTCGATCTTGGCCTTGTGTTTCTGGGCGACGCATTCTGCGATCCAGACGACATTGCGACTCTCCTGCTCCTTGAGCTTGAGCAGCGCGTAGAAGACGCCGAAGTGGAACTGCCTGAGGAACGCGTTGACGTTCAGGCGGACCTCGTGCTCGAAGAACTTGTCCTCCAGCGTCTTGTCGCCGGGGTTGGAGCCGGCGCCCTCGAAGCAGTTCTTGTAGTCGTGGTAGTACTCGGCAACGGCCCTGACCTGCTCGTAGTCGTCGGCCCTGGCCAGGGCCTTCAGACCGTCGGGGTAAAGCTTGCCGCAACTGGGATACAGCTTCTCCCTGTCGTCCTTGGTCAGCTCGGTGCCGAAGGAGTTGATGGTGATGATGAAGGCGCGGCGATCGGCCTCAAAAGCCAAGATCTCGCACATGACCTCCTCCGTCTCGCCGCCCATCTTCTTGCAGAAGTCGTAGAAGTTCTCGAGATAGCTCTTGTAGAGCGTGTTGCGGATGATCTCGATGTTCATCTCGTCCAAATCCTGCTCATTGATGCATCCCTGGAAGAAGGGCGCCAGCGGCGTGTCCACCAACACGGCGTTGTACAACTCGGCGGGCGTGGACGCCACGTGAATGGCCTCCATCTGCTCGAACGAGCCCAGCGGATGGCACTTGGACACCAACTCGGACAACGGCCTCTGATGCAGGGTGCCCGTGATCAACAGGATGATGTTGTCGATCATGTAGGCGTAGGTGATGAAGTCCAGGAACGTGGCCAGGTCGCCGGTGGAGTGGTTGCGCAGATGCTGGAACTCGCTCACCATCTTCTGCCGCAAGTTGTCGTCGATCGTCTGCACCTGCAAGGGACTGGGCACGTTCGCTAAAAAGTTGGAATAGTCCGTGGATTGCAGATGCAGTCGCAAATCCTCCAGGCTCTCGCACTGCACCAGGTTCAAGTAGTCGCTCTGACGCAGGATGCCGTTCTTCAGGCCGCGACACAAACCCTCCAGGTAGCCGTAGTCGATGTTGAAGATGTGACCCTTCATGTCGACGATCTACAACAACAACAACAACATGAACAACAAGGAGATGGACGACTACAAGTTTAGGTACACGTACTCCACGGAGTTGGTGTGGACGCAGACGGAGTCAGTCGTCGGTGGCGACAGCTGTTGCGAGGAGCAGAGGACCCAGAGGACGCGACAGCTGACGATTGTCATGTGACGGAAAGGCGTGACGTCACCTTAGTGTGGAAGATCAATGTTGTGATGGTGTTTGCATTACATCGATTTGGGCCTCGAGTCGAGTCTCAATTCTCAATTTCGACTGAGATTGCATGAGAATAAGGATGATAAAGCTATGAAACAAATAAGAATTGGTTTCTCTTTGTTGGTAGATCTTACTCCATAACGATTGAAGAAAAGCGTTAAGAAATGGGTTTGACCTTGAAAGAAAAGAAATCATACATAACTAACATGCTGTAAGTCCCATTTTCATGAGTAAGCATGCAGTCTTTGTTGCATTATTTTCATTCCTTAACACCTCGATCAGCAAACAATAAGAACAAGACGTCATATTGCTGGATCAAGGTACAAAAAAGAGGATCCTTTATTGTTGTTCCTATCTGTGTTTAGGACTCTGTTTACATAGCTGAATTGGTGCAACTTGGCTTCTCCAAAGAAGAGAGAAAGGGCTTTCTCCACAAGTACCTACTATTACAACAAGGTGCAACATAAAGTAATTCAGTAAAGGTACACACTTGTGTGGCCATGTTGGTGCTGTTGCCCCGCTTCCTGGTGCTGGAGTTGCTCTTCTTCACCCTCATCTGGCACCAGGCCCACCCATGCATCTCCAGGAAAAAAGGCAAAGGCAGGGAAAACCAATCCTGTTATGCCCTTCAAGGACATGGAAGAAAAAGACCTTTGTTTCTGCAACAAGGACAATTCCTTATGCCCTACAAGGAGAAAACTAGACTCTTGGCAGATACATTAACAGCTCTTTGTCCTGGTATAATCAATCCATCCATCAATCAATTATTATTCTCAAATGCTTAATTAACTGTCAATGCAATGTATATGTGAAGGGGCCAGATTGAGCCTGGACAGCCTTGGCCTAAACACATCCTCAGCCAACTTGAAGTGCATGGGCTCCAACACCTTCAGCTTATCAGACATAGCTTCTTCAAGTGATAAGTTGACCTCCTTCAATCTGGCATCCCTGCAATGTTCCAGGGTTCCTAGACCACTATTGAAGACATCAACAATTGCTTGTGGTAACAATAAGGGAGCTTGGTATCACTTGCTTTGGCCCCAGACAAAGAGTTTGAGTTGGCCCCAACTAAGCATTTGCTTCGATATTCATTCTCGTCGCACCCACTTCGTCAACCACACCTTGATGGGCGACTTCGTCGAGGACAGAAGCACCTTGGACCACAGGCCGGCCTTCAAGGAGGCGGGGCTCTACAGGGGCATCAGGGTAGATCAGAGCTATAAGAGAAGCAGTCAGAGAGCTCTTCTCAAGGTCATTTTTAAAATTTTAATACATTTTTTTTCAAAAATTAATTAAATTTCATTAATTTTTGTCTACAGCATTTGTTGGGAGAGGAGGATTCATTGGGTCTTGATTCCATGGTTCGCGGTCATTTGGCCCCTGATGCAGATTTCGTGCTGCAGGCTTGGCAGGAGGCCACATATTACTTCATTAATGTTGCCCCTCAATTAAGACGCTTTAATGGCGGCAATTGGTTCGCAATTGAACGTGCTGTCCGTAATCTGGCTCATAATAGAGCTGAAGATTTTCAAGTTATTACTGGCACACTTGATGATGTCATTATAGAGGACAGAAGAGGTCGTGTTGTCCCTTTGGAATTGAGGGAAAATTTGAATGATGCAGAAGGAATTCCTGTGCCCAAATTCTTCTTCAAGGCTGTTTTGGATAAAAATAATTTTGCAATTGTCTTTGTTGGACACAATTTCTTGCCGGAATTCTTCAAAAATCGCAATGAAAGTGACAAAATTTGCAGAGATGTCTGTGAAGAAGGGGACTGGATCTTCCCTCATCAACATGATATCAACAGGTGAAGGAAAAATGACTTATTCTTTTTTCAATAAACATATATGTAATATTAATTTATAATGATTTAATTATTTGATTAATGACTCTTAATTACTGTGTTTTTGCAGGGGGATTATATACTGCTGTCACATTGAAGATTTCATGAGGACTGTGCCCTGGCTCCCTGTGAAAGCAAGTTCTAATGGTTGGCGTCTGCTCAGATTTGGATCTCAATCCTGAATTGAAGTTGATTCAATCAATCCATATATTGATTGATTGTCTTTCAAATCAATTATGATTCGATCTCAATTGAGAGGAGGCAATATTTCACTCTAATGAATAACAACTGATGTTCTGTGCTACTTATTATTATTGGATATTACGTATGTGACATTCTTTTGTGGATGCAAAAATGGATTAATTTACGGATTTATGGATTTAATTTACAATTCGTTTTGTTGACTGCCTTAAACTAATCTCTGATGACCATACAGTGAAGCAATTTATGATTCACTAACATGTGATTTACTTGTATCAATTCCTGAATTGACAGCTGTTAAATTAGTATATTTAATGCACTATGTTACGTAACCATAACATGCATAAATAGTAAAATACCAATGCTCAATGCAGTGTCCAAAAAGCCAAATTTGAACCTATCTCTTATTGAATCTCTAAACTTTTTCAGATAAATAATTTTCAAAGACGGCCCAAACAAAAAAAAGAAAAGGAAATTCAGGTATGAAATCAACAATATCTCAAATATGTATCTCAATAACATACATTTATAAAGTATACAAAAACAATGATCCAATCACCAAATGAATCATTTTAGAAAAAACAAAAAAAGAAGAATAAACTTCAAAAAAAAAAAAAAAAAAAAAAAAAAAAAAAAAAAAAAAAAAAAAAAAAAAAAAAAAAAAAAAAAAAAAAAAAAAAAGGCCAGTAATAAGTACAATTTGAGGCTTAGATTAATTCGAGTCAAAATTCAACACTACACCTACATACGTACCTAGCTACAGTATAAGGCCCGGCGATTGCATCATCAACAGCAATCAACACCAGTTCACAGGAGCCACGACAGCTGACAAAAAAAGACCTCTTGTGTCAGCTGTCGTCTTAGTCGCCGAACTTGTTCTGCCCCAGTTGGTCGTTGCCCAACTTTTAGTGCTTGTTCCAGATCTCGTCCTCGTTGATCTTCTTGCAGATGGCGCGGGGCTCGCGGCTGTCGTCGACGTCGGACACGGACGACTACTTGTCGCGTCGCGCGCGCAACAACGAGGCGGTGAAGAGGTCGCGCGAAAAGGCGCGCGCCAAGGCGCGCGACACGCACGACCGCGTCTCCAAGCTCAAGGAGGAAAACCAAAAACTGGAGACCAGAATTCAACAATTGGCAAAGGAATTGGCATTTCTAAAAGAGGTTTTCGTCGCCCACGCAGGAAACAAGAACAAAAACGATGATGAAATTGATAGAATCATTAACAGTGTCGTTGATAACAATGCCACTAGCACTCTTAATGAGGGCTTGAACAATGCTAAAACAGAGTTGGAGGGAAATGGACAACGAGAGAATGAGGATAATGATCAACTGGTTTGTTCTTTTTTTAAAATTAATTTTTTGACTATTTTTTTCGAAATTTCGATTTTCTTCTCTTAATAATTGATTTCTTTCTGATTTTTATGTTTTCAGAATGTGGTGGTGATGGAGACGATCCAGGACAACGGCCAGGATCAGAGTTGGCCTCAGGACGATGTTTCTTCTTCGCATTAATTGAAAAATCAATTTTTGACTTTAAAAACACAATAATTCCACTAAATATTTTCCATCTTTATTAACTTTTGTTCACTGCATTATTAAACTGTAAGTGATGATATGTTGACAAAAAAAGAACAAATGATATTGCGTATTCCTGTTTCTTATTTGTAATGATTTGTGGCTATTAATTGCACTCACTTTTATGTTTGCAAAAAAGCAAATAAACGTATTTGATCATTTGTCACTTTTTTTTTTTGTAATAAATGGGTGTAATATCAATTGAATTGATCTTCTCCTCTTATATTAATGATGTATTTTCTCAATATCTTTGTGTTCCACGTTTATAAAACCCAATTTTTAATACTCTCTTTCTGTCAAATCAAGAAATTTATATTTAGCTAAGGGTGCAGGACAATGGAATTGGACGAATTGCGTTGAAAGTGTGGGTAAAAAGTCACAGCACTCATGAACATTACTATTGAGCCAAATAACGTCAATTGAGCAGTAAATAAGTCTTTGAGAATATTTAGTAAAAGTTATAGCAAGTAGAAAAAGAGAGAAATCAGTCCAAAAATGAGCATGAAATTGTTATTTTTGATGTTATTTGCATTGTTGCAAAGATCTCCTCTGCAGAAGCACATGAAGACTTGCTTGTGGTTCCACTTGAGGAAGGCGCAACGCTCCTCGCCGTCGCTGGGAGGACGCTGGAGACAGTCGCGTTGAGTCGCTGCACCGTACTCTGCATCCTTTATGTAAATGAAAATTTAGAAAAAAATTATTAAAATTATGTTTTTTTAATAAAACTTTTTTTTTTGATTAATTGCCTTGAAGGTCTTGTCGCCGCCCTCGATGATCTTGGAGCACCAGCCGGAGGCGCAGGGCGGCGTCTCCACGCCGGCAACCTTGCTGGCCAACACCGCATTAGTCCTACCAAAAAATACCAATTTTTTTCTAAAAATCCGTTCAAAATATTAAATATTTCATTTTTTATAAAATTAGTTTTTTTTTCAAATTAGTGAAAACAACGAAATATTTTACGTGGAATTGTTGCTGGCCACGAAGAAAGGGTCCTTGCAGTCTCCCAACTCTCCCCTCGACCTGCACGAGTAGCACCGGTTGAACTTGGCTCCCGTGGCCAGGTTCGTCGTCAAGACCAACAAGGAGCAGAACGTCAACATCCTGGACCCCATTTTGTACTTGAAATTGTAAAATAATTAAATATTGAAAAAATTTATAGATTTCGGACTTGTCTTATTAATGTTTTTAGAGAGTTGTGACTGGTCTGACGTCGATTTCGCTTCTGAGAACACAAATATGTACAGCAGGGTGCGGTTCAAGGTGATCCAGGGCTGACTTTATATCCAGGTAGAAGGATCTGTGTATACCGAAATGTCCTGTATTATCACAATTATCTACACTTTTAATGCTTTATAAGGTTTACTTACATTTTCAGGGCTTTGAAGTAGAGCAGAGAGGGAGTGGGCCCACAATTTAAGGCTGAACAATGGGCCTGGGGGCCTTAAGTGTTAATGCTGGTAAATAATGAGGAAGTGCATAAGTTGTTCTAAATGTATGTAGTGAAGTGGATAAGAACATTTTTTTTTGTATTTTGTTTTGTTGGGATGCCATTGAAAAGGAACTAAAAATTGATTAAAAATATATTAAAAACTATTTTAGATGTAATTTTTTTAAAGCACATAAGTTACTTTTATCTCTACTCACTATTGTCTCTTTGTGGTACTTACTAAAGGCAATTTTTCCAATTAATTCCAAATGCCAAAGCCCTCATTGTGAACCTCTATCAATTCATAATAGGTAGTAGACCGATAATATAAGCTCAATTGGGAAAAGAAAGCCAATTCGAAGAAATTATGCAATATGTGGCTATATTGTAGCTGCACCTAAACATTAAGTAAAGAACAGTAGTGGCTCACATTACAATGTACTGTATTTATTGATCTGAAGACATGGTAGTACACAAGTACTGTACCTACAAGGCACAGCTGAACAACAGCTGAGGACAGTCCTGACACAAGCAACTGTCTGGCAACTACACTTGTAAAAACCAACTTGAATTTGTCACCTTGGCCCAATGATGTTTGACCACTGAAATTTGAGAATTTCATGCAAAAATTGCAAAAAAAGGAGCTAAATTGTGTTTTATTATGTGACTTATATCCAAAATATCCGTTTAAAAAAAGCAGTGCAATAATTGTAAATACCTAAACAAGAAGAATTCCATGGATAAGTAATTGAGTTCCATCTAATATACCTAAGAGCCACGGTAGCTCTTAAATCGAACTCGAAAATGGCGACCATTGGCTCCAACGTGAGTTCTTTAGTACAATCATTAATTCCATTAAACCTTTATATGTATATCACATGTATTATTTACAAATAATCTTGTAATGAATGTTTTTTTTTTTTTAAAAAAAGGAATTGTCGAGGGGAAACGAAGTGCGGACTTTGCCGCCCTCCTTCAAGTCCAATCTTAAAAACGAACCCTCGCTCTTCTCCGGCCTGGGGCCAATTTCGAGCATAATTCACGGCGGAATTCACTTCATCGGTCAACATTTCGGAAAGAGGAAGAATCTCGACCCAAAACAAAATCTCAAAAACAAAGATTACGATAAAAACGATCAGATCGACACAAATGAAGAAGGACCTTTCCAAGACACTCTGCTTCTTAGCGTACATAATAAAAGAATTATATCCCAATCTCTATTTCATTAAATATTATAAAATTTTGACTTTTAAATGACAATGTTCTTTTTAATCAATTTTTTTAATTTTTTGATTGTTTTCATAGGAATCTTATGTGATGCAAACATTTCCCTCCTCCTCCACGTCCTCTCTGAAATCTCAACGCGGGCTGGGTCACGAATTCTCGTCGATTTCCAGCTCGAATCCCACGTGGTGCGACATCTGCGGCGACCTCGTATGGGAACCCTTGTCGCATTCCTCTTTAAAAAGTCGAAACAGAGCCGAAAGATGCTCTCTCTGTCATCTCACTTGTCATGGGGATTGCAGAAAGGAACTCAGGTTAAATTGTCCTTGTCTAGAGGAAGAGAGTGATGAAAATGATGAAGAAAATGATGAAAAAGAAGAAGATGAGGAAGAAGAAAGTGGTAGTAGTGAAGAAGTGTTTTATGATGCTGAACAAAACAGTACATTGAGTGGGATTTCATCTCGAATATTAGACAATAATGAAGATGATGAAGATTCTACTTTGAAGGCATTTGAGACCCTCAATCATCCTGGCTTGCTCAAAAGTGCTTTGAACAACGACAAAAATGAGCTTTTAGTATTGATCCAAAAGTACAATGAGCACTTTGATGAGTCTCAGCAGACGAAACTTGGGGATGAGTGTTGGCATTGTGAGGGTTTTATCAAGGTTCAAATGAATTTGCGTCGACCCATCAACGTTTTGAAGGGAACCAAACCGCCTTTAGTAATGAGTGTGCTCAATAACGACAGTTTTAGAGGCGAATTTAGCAGAAAAAGCAATTTTTCGGCTCTCTATCTGGATTCTTCTACAGTGCAAATTTTGAGTTTGGACACAAACACTTGTTGTGGCCAAGTGATACGGTGTTTGTTGCGAAAATTCCGCATTGTCGACAGTCCACACAAATATGTGCTTTACGAGAAGATTTGCAACGATTCTGAGGACAATTTGGTTGAGAAGAAGAAGGATTCCTTGCTGAGTGGTCGAGTGCAAATGAAAAAATTGCATGATCACGACAGACCCTTGGAAAAGGCTTTGTTGTGGCTGAGAGAAGACAATTTTGAGCAAAGGAACTTCGTTCTGCAGGAAAACGATCCTGGAGAAATGATTTGCTGGGAATCATTCAGTGTGCCTGAACTGAACAACTTCCTGAGAATTCTCGACAGAGAGGAGGCGGCATATAAAAAGGCCATTCACGACAAGTACGAGCGCATTCAAACACATTTGCAGAGACTTCTAGACCAAAAACAACCTGATATCAGCAGCAAATTGTAGCTCCATAATTGTCATTTAATATATGAAATTTGAGTTGTGTACTTAAAATTCATTTTTGAGGCCATTTTTAGGGTCAATGCAAGAAAAATGGTGCTTTACTGCTAGTATGAATCTCCTACATAAATGATGTTTATATAGTCAGGGAATAGCAATGCATAGAAATTAAGAGATACCACATCATAATCATAAGTTAATGAAGAACATAAGGAATCTATGTAGTTGTGATCAAATTAAACATAGTGACTGAAGAATCCATCAAGTTTGTTGCCATCCAAGCTGTGCATCCCAAACCTTGTGTACTAGTCAGTGCAAAAAAATGAGATAAAATTGAATTTTGCAATGATAAAACCAATGTGCACCTCTATCTCTCTCTATATCTATAAAAGAAAGAGTTTGTTTGTATGTTTGTTTGTTTGTTTGTATGTTTGTTTGTATGTTCTTTATGCATTCCAAAATGGATGAACCAAACTTCTTGAAATTTGGTATGCTTATACTTTGACACCTCAGAAGTGTCATAGGCTACTTTATTTTT
>JAOXNJ010159253.1:0-10790 GCA_028566655.1 Metis holothuriae
CCCCCTCAGATGTACAAAACCTGGGCATGTTGCACCTCATTTTGTTCAGGGTAACCTGATGTGTACATCTAGACTATTTGCTTGAGAGACACAAAACTGGGAATGATGCACTTTATTTTACTCAGGGTCAGGAGTTGAGTACATCCAAACTATACTCAATGCTCTGACTCCAACTATTTGCCCTAAAATGACTTCAAAATGTCTCTAAATAACCCCTAAATCGTTAAAAAATGGTGGTAGGTTGAAGAAATGCAGAGGCCAATGCAGGGAGCACCTTTGAAAGCTTACAACTTTGTTGCCACTCAATCTTTGAGCTTGAAAATATCAGAATAGTGCCTTTATTTTCTCCCCAATTGCTCAAAAGCAAGCTTTTTGTCCAATTTTCTCCTGTCCTCAAAAGCTGATTTGGAGCAAGGCAAGTATTCTCGGGCAATGCCGGGTACTACTGCATGTTTAAATTAAAGCTTTCTCATCACAGCTTGTTAAGGCCGAAAACGTTCTCCAATTTAACCATGAATAAGTGCACGAACAAAATCTCATTTTTGAAATGCTGGTCACACCCCCTCGGGATTTGGGAGCTTCTTACACCAACTTTGCTGGTCACACGCGCCGCCACTCGCGCCAAACCCAAAAAGTAAACAAACGTCAACCTTGATCGAACCTGTCTTGGAATCTGTCAAAATCCATCGAAAGTCGGGTAACTGAAAGTCGAAACAGTCGTAAGTCGCTGCCTGATGCCCACCTTCTCCCTGATGTCGCACTCGCAGTGGCACTCGTGGTTGCCGTTGTTGTTCTTGTTCTCCTTTTTGATGTTGTTGTTCTTGTTCTCCTTTTAGATGGTGTTGTCCATTTCAATGTAATAAATGTTACAGACAATGTTGAGGGTGCTGCCCCGTCTCCTGCCCTTCTGGCCCGAGATGGGCGTGGCCAGGCTGAAGTGGTGCTCGACGTCGCCGCCGGAGCTGCCCACCACGTGCTGCATGTCGGGCTGCGCCAACTGCGTGTGGCTGGAGTACGCGGAGCAGCTGGTGCACTTCTACAAGTCGCAGGGGGAGAACATCGGGCTGGACGGCTTGCTGAAGCAGATGGAGGGCCACATCGAAGACCAAATGGTCAGGGCATTCGTCACCATGGAGATCAAGAGCTCTTTCAAAGCCAAAAAGAATGAGACCAAGGAATCCTAGCTGATTTTTACTTTGTTAAGCAATATTTAGAGAGATGTTAAATAATTCAGGATTTGTTTATCTATCATGGATTGCAAAAATGTCTTGGGATTGCCAGTTAAGAATTTTATCCAAGCTACATTTTTTAAATATAAAATTTTCGACCTTGGCTTACTTTCCTAAATATATATTAACAATTGATTTAGATAGACTACCTGATTCTTAATTTCTTTAATTAATTTTCACGATTGTCTTAAGATTCAGCCATTCTGAGGACAAATCGTTAAACAATGCAATAAGTAGAAGAAAACAAAATGAATTTTGTATGTAATGGTCCCGTTTATTTGATCTCTTAATCCTAATTATCCGATTATTATCCTGATTAATGAATTGTTTCTGCAAAACCAATCTAGCCTTCTCGCTCTCAATCCCTATAGCTCTTTATCTGAGTCTTCACTCCTCATGCCTGATTCCTTCGATCTCTCCTTTATGAAGGATCAAGATCTTTTTTCTGTCATTTTGACATATTGGTTAAATCAAAAATGTTTGTTTGGTGAAAAAAGTCAAGAAATTTTGCTTTTCCACTGCGCCGCCCTCAGTCGAAACCTGACGAAGTGCGACCACGACGGCGACCTGTACTGTCTCGAGGCGAGGTGCAGGGATGGACGGACAAATTGGTACTTAAATGGGAATCTGTGAACGTTTTCTACTCTTGTTTTACTACGAAATTTGCTAATGTTTTGACTAAATCTCGGCTGTTTCCCAGGGCTCGACCCAGGTGGCTCCAGAACTCAGGACGGGGATCGGACGAAGTGGGCGAAGGTGAGCTCGTGGTCCTGATAGGCGCAGAACTGCAGCTCGCTCCTCTGCCACTGCTTGCTCAAATCCCGAAGCTCGCTCAAATCGCGGTGAATCCCTTGCACACAAGACTTCTAAGAACCAATAAAGCCTTTTTAATTAAGTGTTTACTCAATTAAGTCTAATTTTCAGCAATTGATAGTTAAATACTAAGGGTTCTTTATGAAATGTTCTATTAAAGTTGTTGATAGTTTGCTTTTGCCTCGTCGGTGAAGACGGTGACGGAGAACTTGGCGGGCCTGAAGGTGTGCACGATCCTCTCCACGAGCTCGACGTAATTGACCAGAGGAACGTTGCACTCGAAGCTCACGAAGGAGAACTCCTCCTGAGGCGTTATGTGGATCGTCATATATTGACCCTAGCAACAACAAAATTTGCAGACTCATTCATTATATTCACATTATCTACTAAAATCACTTTTTGTGGATTTGTTTAAGTTTTAATAGAGATAATTTTTTGACTTCTTTTTTTGGTGCTCTTACCAGACCGCCGTCGTCCTCGCCCTGCGGACAAAACAGGAAAGACGGGATAATGTCGTAAGCAAAGTACATACAAAGCAAAAGATATTAGTTGGCAACAAGAAAGTTTGAGATCGCGTGATTGTTTGCGTCTAGAACATCGTTACGTGCTCAGAAAAAAAAGAAAACTCGTTTTAAGTGCTTTGTTGAGTATTTCTCACCTTCTTGAGAATGCCGTTCATGGAGTAGCCGCATGGCTGGAACAGGAAGGCGTCGATCTCCATGCTGGGAAGCAACAAATCGATTCCAGACAGCTAAAAATGAGAAACAAAAAATTGCATTAATTGATTAAAATACATGAAACATGTAATAAAGTGTAATGAATTTGTAAAAAAAATGTCAACCTTGGTGGCTTCCAGTCCGTTCTTGGATCGCTGAGTAGTGAAGATGCTCATTATTTCGGGGTCCAGCTCGGTCATCAGCACCTCGAGCGTCTGGTCGCTCTGACCATAAGGAAGTCTTCCCAAGGGATTCAGCGTGTACAGATACCAGCAATCACTGGACCAAAAAATCAAATATATTTTAAAAAATGGATAAATCAGATAATTTTGGTTAAATGTCATTTACCTGTTGACAGATCCCATGCAGAAAGCGGCTCCTTCGTCGAAGATTTTGTCGAGGAAGGCCACCTCCTGCTCGAACGTCTGATGCGGTCGGTGCTGAAGCTCCGGCCTCATCCAATTCTTCCTCGAGAAGAACACGTCCTAGACCAAGAATCCAACAATTTATTGGTAAAAAATATACTCTTATTTCTCATGAAATAATGTTATTGTGTTGCAAGTGATGCACCTTGATGGAGTCGAAGGCCGTGTACTTCTTGACGACGTCTCCGATCCCATTGATGCACTTTAAGGGCGTGGTAGTGCCGCACGTCTTGAGCACCAATCGATCCCTGGTGACGAACAACGAGCTCTCGCTCAGAATGTACGAGTGGATGGCCTCGTTGTTCAGGGCCGAGACGATGCTGCAGCCCGCCGACTCCAGCATCCCCGCCCAAGCGGATCGCGGCACGAGACGCAAATCGCACTTTTTCTCCTTATCACCCTCTAAATCGTCGATTTTATCGTTTTCATCGAATTTTTCGATGTCGTCGTTCTCGCTGCAAAGAGAAAGCTTGGCGGGCGCATTTCGCTTGCGTTGGAACCACATTTCCAGCGTCTTCTCGGCGCCCTCGAAGAAGTCCGAATCCTCCATCAAGGGAGACGTCAACCCACTACTAACACTATTACTCGAAGAAGGCAATTTGTCACGCATAATTTCAAATTTTTTAAATCCAAATCAATTAAATTTGATTTCGAATTAATCTCGATTATTGTAGTGTCTTCGTGGTTGTTCGGACCCTTGACGACTGGACGGAGCATCGGCAAACGTGTCTCTCTTATTCGAGTTGCGAGTACATAAGGGTCGCTGCTTATGTCACATGGATGATAAGTTTGATATGTGCGGCTTTTTATCGGAAATTGTTTCTTAATTTTGCTTCAAATTTCGTTAATTTCCGACCAATCTGGAACTACGTTTATTATACAATTTGATCTCTCTCTTATTTTTTTAAAATTTTTTGCATCAATACAAATAAGCATTGAAGCAATATTTCAATCTTAGAAAAATGGCACTCTTTGAAACATTAAATCACATAATATGGTTCTTCCTACGTAAGTACCTATGTACTTCTCATTCCACTTAATTTAACTCCAAGCCAATGTAGATATCACAAGAAACTCAATAGATGTTGCAACGAAACGAGCTAGGCGACGAAAATCGCTCTTCTCGACTGAAAATCGATGGGTATTAGTGCGACTAAGTAGAATGTATATCCGAACTGGTCTTGCTTCACTTAATCGCAAGAAAGAGCGAATGTCTAGAACCTTCGTTGCAGTAATTCCTGTTCGTCCAGAATTCGGCCTGAAATTCGAGGCCAAATGCGATCGCCTAATCATCCGCATTAGACAAGTCATCCATTCGACTTTTTTCTCCCAGAGTTCAAGGCGAATGTGTAGTAATACGAGACTGATTTAGAGACAACTTTTTGTATAATGGATCTTGAACTGCACACATATTCTCTTTTCTTTTTATTAGTGGACTTCGTCACTGCTATGAAAAGTGCTTAAATTAGTGCAAAAAAACCGGAGCAATTGACACTCACCCCTTTAGATGTCGTTAGTCATTCGATCAAGCAGTAATAATAACTCAAATATGGCAGATAGTTTATTGCTGGCTCGATCAAATATTTCTCTTCAAAATGGAGAGGCCATGGTGCACTGAAAATTGGCGAAAGGATTCAGAATGGACTGTACGTAAATCCTCAGAAAAAATCGATAGAGACGAGCCAATCGATAGAGACGAGCCAATTCAACTTGAAAATGTCTAACTAATTCACTTAAAAGTTAAGGAGAATGCAAAAATCCAAATTGTTTTAATCAATCTCTTGATCGTATTACTGTCTAAATTGGCTCTCTTTCTAGTAATTGTTGTTGTTGGGGTAGTTGGGGTATCCGCCGTCCTGCGGCTGCACCACGCGCTCCTCGTAGCTCGTCTGGGCGTAGGGGTCGTAGTAGGCGTTGGGGTCGGCGCCCAAGTTGTTGGGCAGCAACTCGCACAGCACTGCAGCACCCTTTCTCCCACCTTCAATCAATTAAGCAATTAATTAAGTCATTAAGCAATCTAAATCTTTGATTAATATCATTTTGGAATAGAGAAGTGGGCATTGCCTCCAGGCAGCTTGGCAATGTCGCCGTCAATGTAGAGCGCGTAGTTGCGGCTGGAGTCCGCGTAGCCGCTCTCCTGACTCAACATTCTGCATAAAAATTGCAGAGAAAATTAATAATTTTAATTATTTAATTAAAACTTCATTAATCGAAAATTTATATATTATACCGTCTGGATTCCCACACAAAGAGTCTGGAGGAGGCGGGATATCTGCCGATGTCGGCGCCGTCGTCCCATCTCAGTGCCGAACCTCGATCAATGCTCAAACCGAGCCAGACGCGACGCGAGGATCGATCCCATTGCTTGTTGTAATAGAAACATTAAACATAGTAAAAGTTTTACTAAATTCAATTAAAAATCAACTTTTAAGATAATTAATTATTTTGTTTTAGGCCAGTTTACACTGTAGTACATACTTCAAAGACGGAGAAGTTGGCGCGCTCCATGTGGTCCTTGACCACCTCGATGGTCTCGCGCGAGTCCAGCACCGGCAACCTTTACAACTCAATCAATCAATCAATCAATCAATCAATCAATCAACGTGTAATCAATCAATCAATCAATCAATCAATCAATCAACCAATCAATCAAAGCAATAAATTTTGTTATTGAAGAGAGGATTATGACCTGGCGCCGAGCTCTCTGCACTTGCGTGTGGCGTTGTCGTGACTGGTGTACTCGTCGTCGAAGAGTCTGTAGTTCTTGCCGTTGTCGGCGGCCTCGAAGCCGTCGGGCACGCACTCCACGCTCGCGTTGCCGTGGAACTCGGCCTTGCACTCGCACCTGGGCAAGTGATCCTCCGCCACGCACTCACTAAACGGCACTGCGCACCGATGTCTGAACACATTCAAGGGACAAGTTTCATATAAAAATCCAATATTATTTCAAAAATCAACTTTAATTGAACCAAAAAAACTAAAATTTTTAATAAATATGACTGAAATGACCTCTGACAAGGCAGTTCGCACAGCATTCTGCCTGGCTCCCTATAAGAGTTCATGCACGCCCTGTCATCGGCACATTGCTCGTCGCTGTCGCAATCAACGACGCCCTTTTGCACCAGCACCAAAGTCACCGTTTCCTCCAGATTTTCGGCCTCAAGTCGCTTCTCCACTTGGGCCAAACAAGACTGAATTGGCTCGGAAATTGATTCCAGATCGCAACTCGATCTCAACCAAGACTCATCTTCACCTGAACCCGATTCGTCACCCGATCCGTCTTCACCCGATCCGTCTTCACCCGAGCCGTCTTCACCCGAGCCAGATTCGTCTTCGTTCTCAGAATCTTCTTCTTCTGCCGCTTCTTCTTCGTCTTCCTCCTCTTCTTCCTCTTCGTCTTCCTCCTCTTCCTCCTCTTCTTCTTGTTCTTCATCATCTGCTTCAGCGTTCTCCTCCTCCTCGGTCTCCTCGCCGTCCTGCTCCTCCGCTAAATAGTTTGTAATATGTAGAACTTCACATTCTTCATTAGTCATTACTATGTTTTTTAATTTGTGCCTGAAAAACATTGCTATTTTAGTGCTAAAGATCGAGCGAGTAGTTAGTAAAGTTACCCTCAGCTAGCTCGCCACCCTCATCATCTCCTTCAGCTGCCTCTACCTCTTCACCATCAGCTTCTCCTTCAACATCAGCTTCGTCTTCGGCCTCAGCCTCTTCAACATCAGCTTCGTCTTCGGCCTCAGCCTCTTCAACATCAGCTTCGTCTTCGGCCTCAGCCTCTTCTTCGGCATCAGCTTCCAGTTCGGCATCCACGGCCTCGTCCGTTGCCACCGTGGTCGTCTCATCTAGTATATGTAACAAATCATATAAAAAACCTTGTAGATAGAGTATGTACATTGTACATATTCGAATAATTAAATGACCCTGATCATTGGCCACTGTGGTGGTTTCATCCTGTGCCGTGATTCCGTTGATTGCCAGCAGCAGAAGCAGCAGAGTTGCGGCCAAGTTGCACTTTTTGCCCATCGTCATTGCGTTCGTCTTGGCAGCAGAGCAAAAAGTGGGGACAAAAATGGAGCCAATTCGAGTTCCAGAGCTTTATTGGCCTCAATTGAAGCCACTTAAGGCCTGTCGCATGCACTTACAAACAACATATTTAGATGTACTCAATCCATCCATCATTTCCTAAATGACACTAAATAACTAAATAGGACTTTGAAGCGAGCTACTAAGATAAGTAAGGCAGTTTAGGTCTTTTCAGAAACAATGATAGTATAAGAGTTAGAAAGAAAGATTTTTTGGGTAAATTGTTTTTTCCTCTTTGTAAATGTCTTCGGTTTTAGGCGCTATTACAAGTACATATGAGTAAAAGTCACTGTAATCTTCTATGTACATTATGCATTCATTGTGCAAGACATGCTAATAATACGTCAGTAATACACATTTCTTCCTCTTTGTAATTGAAATAGATACTTTAATCTCATTCACAAGTATATATGTAGCTGCACGTGTGAAGCAAAAGCGTTATGCATTAGTGCATCAAACTCTTTACCAAGATTTTATTGTGTAACTCGATAAATCCAGCAGAATGATCTAGAAAAATGGAGATGGGATTAAAGAACGAGCTGATCTAGATATAGGTATAAGGTGTGTCGTGACCAATTAATCCTTCTATTTTTGGCTTTCAAACAGTAGATACGTCATACTCTTGAAAGGACATAAAAAAGGCTATAAAAGAGTCAGTTAAGAGAGCATTTGATGGCTCTAGCGGATCGCTTACTTTAGATTCACGATCAGAAATACTAGGTAATAATGAAGAAGAAGAGGTGATCGAAGCTGTTTCATAACAAAAATCTAAGGTGCTACAGGTACCTTAATTCCTTAAGACTTCAGCTCCAATGGGAATTTGTCTAAGTGAGATCAGACACAATACATAGTATGTAGATATTTTAGTAAACTGTTGGTTGAAAATTGGTTGTTCTTCAAAATTCGAGGTCTTTTCTGCAATATTTAAGAAGAGATAATTACTCAAGACTTTTTTTGTTCTTGTTAAAAGGCTCGGAGACAGTGCGAGAGGTTCATTGCAGGTCGACACCTACTCTGGTGAGGACACCGGCCACCGCCTCCTCCTCCTCCGGCATGCTCAGCGCCGCCTCCTTCCCCTCCTCCGGCTCCGAGGTCGACCTCAGCATCAACACGTACACCATCAAATCCTTACATAATACCAATGAAATGATATTAATAAATGATCGATTTATAACTTAAGGCCTAGAGGCATCCTGAAGTCGCCCTGCACGTTGTCGCCCATGCCGAAGTCGTCGGCGTTGACGAAGTCGTCGGCGTTGCCGAAGTTGTCGGCGTTGACGAAGTCGTCGGTGTTGTCGTCGCTGGCCTCGTCGCTGATGTCGCATCGCAGGGGCATGGCGCCGGGCTCGTCCGTGTGGGAGCGCCGCCGCGCCGTGGCCGAGGCCAACGCGCTCGACGCCAGACCCACGTTGCCCATGGTGGACAGGAGACAATGGAGGAGACACTCCCTCAAATGCGTTCACTTCGAGGCAACAAAAAAGCACTTCTTCACCACTTTACTGACTATCATTATTGACTATTGTTTTTAATTCGACAGGACAGTGAGAGCAGGAAGGAGGCGCACAGATTGGCCAGAGATGCTTGTCTGAGCGACGACTTGGTCGTGATCAAGGAGAACGAGGGCGTCGTTCACTTGCCCAGTCAACGTCTCAGACGATTTCGAGCTGTAACAAACGATTGACATGGTCAAAATGAATTTAAATGATATTTTGATACTCAACTGGTGTTATGGATCACTTCTTGAAGAGGACTTAGATTAAGTGTTGCTGTGCTAGTGCGGTCACGTGGTGGGTCTGGTGGCGTCGCCCTTCTTGCCGGGCATGACCACGTGCGCGTCGGACCCCGAGCTCTGTCATCTCCAAGGGGATCTGGACGAGGCAGAGGTCCCTGACGACCAACAGGCACTGCATCAAGATGAGGACGACAATCTGCTTCTGATCTGTGGAAGAGATGCCAAGCTGAATGTGCCATTCACTGATTAATGGGGAAAATTTGGAACGTACATCGCAAAATAGGAATGTGTGAAATGACGTGATTAAATATTACCTCATTTTAATCGCTGATGCTCATTAATAAAGGAGTGGTGCCGAATCTCATGCTTCGAATAAATAAAAGGAGGCGAATTTTGCAAAAAAAGACCATTCAAAAAGGAACAGTTGGTACAACAGGGCGAAAGTCTTCGAAAATATTTTTTCGTTTCCTTTACATAGAATGAATGAAAAACATTGTTTACAAAACATTACATAGAATCAATGAATTTGAGAATAACTCGAAGGCACCGAGCAAATGTTGGGAGCTTTGACGGTTTGGCTGCTGTCGAAGGAAATTTTCAGCACAGAAAAAACGTTAAAATTCATGGGCTTCAAAGACTTGGGTCTACGAACAATCTTCGTTCCATCTGAATAACGGACAAATTTAACTCAGGAGGTCTCAACTAGAATTTAGAATGTGCACAATGGCCACCAGGGCCATCAAAGCAGAGAAGTCCCTTACATCCGTGAGGATTTGCTGTTATCTTTACTCAAACAATGATGTCGCAAATCACCTTTTTTTTCATTTAACTAAGCGTTAATATCCGTAGAAAGAAGTACACAAATCCCATGACAAGAAAATAGCAGGAACGCGAATGTATTGCACAAATGAAGTAGTAACTTTACTCGATTAATTGGAAATTGAAAAGAGAAGAGGTCTGCATTTTAAAATCCTGATAGGTTACAAAAAATAGAAAGATAATTTCTATTTTTTGCAATGTGCTGTAAACAACTTGCTTGCTTGATCAACGATAACAATAACAAAAAATAGGACAACTTTACTTTAAAAACTTAACAATCTGGGAAAAGATGTCACAATGAAACATCAAATATTTAACGAACAATAATTTAACAGCATTATTCTTTCAATCCCTTTTTGTGTCCTGTGTATAACCAAATGGCAAGCAAAACCTTTTCCTTATCTAAAAAAAAAACAGTCCTGTGAATGTGATGGCATGGTTAAAAGCTGTTCTTTCTCTCTAGTCTCTTTGCTCTGCTCTGAAGCAGTCCCAATCTCTGTCTGTCCGTCAGTCTCTGATGCCAAGTGATGGCGGTTCTGGGTCTAGTCTGGGTGTCCTTCTTGGCTCTCAACACTGCCACTCTGGCCACATCCTCCATCTCTCTTCTGATGTTGCTCTGCACCACATCCCTTTCTTCGTTGGCCAACAACAACTCGATTTGTCTCGAATGTTCCTGGGTCAAACTCTCCAAATTGGTGAGTCTGGACTCGGTTCTGGCCTTCTGCTCCTCGAATCGCTCCACGGCCCTGGTCAGGATCTCCAGCACCTCCAATTGACGGTGACTAGCGTCCTCCAACAGCTCCAGTCGACGATTGTCATCTCCAAAATTAGAGTTCTCCCCAAAAGAAGATTCTTCTCTGAGCAATTGCATGGCCATGGATCTGATTCTGGCCAACATGGCATTCTGGTCCTCCACCATGTTCTGCATGACCGTCAATTCTGGATGGGACAAAAGGCGGTTGTAAAGTTGACC
>JAOXNJ010159364.1:0-10785 GCA_028566655.1 Metis holothuriae
ATTAAGTGCAATTATTGATGATTAAGACCATTAATGCAATTATAGCAATATAGGACTGGTGTATCAGACTCTGGGTGAGAGCAGAGGTACTGTTCATCAGATTGATCAAGCACTTGGGATTGAGGAGGATGAGTCATCTCTAATATTGCTAGCTAGCTCCCCAAGGCCGGTTATTCTACCCTTGAACCTGGCCATATTGGGAAGGAGAGGTGTTTGAGTCAGGCTGTTGCTTTGTGTCTCGTCTACTTGGTTCACCACCAAGTTAAGGCACCAACCCCCCCTCGCTCTCTCGCCCCCTCCACTGCTATATAGTATAGTGCATTGTAGTACTTTACTTAAAACGACAGTAATGAACAGTAATGAAGGTGCCTCAGTACATAAAACAAGATTTTTGTAGTAGTACTTTATAAAGGAAAACCTTGCTTCTTTTTGGCCCTACATCTTTGTATAGAGGCCTCCCAGGCAGGTGAAACTGGGGCTGCCATAATCGTTCCACACTAATCGTTCTACGTAATTGTTCCATTTCATAGTCGGTCTACAGCTGCTGTTGTGTCAAAAGACAGTTCAATAATCGTTCCACATTTAGCATCGTGTGCATAATTGTTCCACTCCTCCACTCCGAATTTTCCTCCTATGTTTATGTCCCAAAATTACAAAAAATTGTTCTTGGAAAAGTTTTTTTTTAAATATTTTTTCGGAAAGTAATTTGGAGAACAATGACTTAACATAATTTTTTCTGACTTTTCTTCTGTCAGCAGTAGGAAAATAAGAAAACTGATTAATTTTACAATATATTGCAATATAAACCTTGCAAATTTTGGTAAGCAGTACAATTACGTTAATATGAGATTTGATCATACTTATCGCTTTTTGTGTAGGGTTGGCAGTGGGCCGATTATTGACTTAGCCAAGTGTAGAACGATTATTTAACTCGCCATATTCCGATTATGGTGGACTGATTATCGTGGACTGATTAGTGTAGAACGATTAGTGTAGAACGAAAAACATAGACCCAAAAAAACACCGTTTGCCAACGAACCAACAAAGATAAGCTCAGTCACTGCACTCGTACTACCTACTTGTTCGCTCTTATTCATAGCAAATTTGTGACTGTAGCAAAAAGTAAGTGTATTAATGGTATGTAGTAAGTTCCTTTTGGGTAGAGGAAACTTGAAAAGATTCGAGTCAAAAAGATCTACGACTTCTGGGGCCACCTCAAAGTCTAAAGTCTAAAGTCTAAAAAAGTAGCAGCAAAATCAACGACTTCGACCTCTATGTACAATAGGTGTGAACTTTAACGACTACTTTAGAGTGAAATGTCGAACTTCCAGCACCTTTATTAGACAAAAAACAATTCGTTTTTATAACATCTTACTGTATGTACTTCTATTACTACATATTTCTTTTACTACTTGTATTATATTTGTGTTTATGTCACTGTAGTGAGATGCAAAACACTGGTGTAAAGTGTTGTTTACGCACTTTTATGGCCCCCACACAGTATTTATTGGTCTTTACAATAGCTAGAAGTTCAGAAAGACAAAGTTCACTTTATAATACTGATACAAGTATTTAGTGCAAGTTGTGAAGAATTTTGTGCTTTTTTGTCGTCGTTTTTGCACAACTCAAAAAAAACGACATTTCTCAGACTTCGAATCCTATGAGCCCTTAATTGCATTTGCTCATTTCTCTCACCTTATATGAAGTTTTTAAACTTTTTATCACCCGAGAATTACATATAGGTATAAGTTTTTTGAGAAGAATCGACAGGGTTTAGTACTTTTTTTTGCCAAAATTTAGTAAAAACAAAAAAAAAAAAAAATAAAAAAAATTTAATAATAAAAATTGAAACACATTATTAATGAAAAATCTTTAATTTCCTTTTTCAAAAAAGGTTCCCAACTCCAAATATGTCCACGTGGCTTGACATGTTGCACGGCGTCCATGGAGCGTCGTCTGCGCCATCTGGCGGCCGACGCGTTCGTCGAGAACGTGGCCAAGAAGGCGCACGTCGTACAGAGACTCTTTGCACACAGAGCACATCGATTCGACGGTAAATCACCCTTAATCACCCTTAATCACTTAATTAATTACTTAATTAATTACTTGATGAATTGATTGAAGTGAATTTATTGATTTATGATTTATGACTTTGTTTAGAGTTCTTTAGGGCTCTTTTGAGCGAGTCTAAGCAGCGTTTCCACAAGCTTTTCCAGCGTACGTACGGCATCATTTACGAGCGCAACTCGGACGTGTTCATCGACTTCTTCCAGGACCTCGAGGACTTCTACAACGCCCACAACGACAACGAGGACAACGAGGAGAACGTGGGCAAGGAGGTGGGGCTGGAGGAGACGCTGAACAAGTTCTTCGGCAAGCTGTATCAACGCATGTTCGTCGTCTTCAACAGTCAACACTCCTTCGACTATCCGTGAGTCTTTAATGACTATTTTCTACTACTAAATGATCTTTAATGACTACTTCTATTTACTACTTTTTCCTGCTACTTCTTTTGCTTTTCGACTACGACTACTTGTTTACGACTTTTCCGTCTACTTTCATGTAGTCAAAAGTCGTACCTACTGTAAATCTCCTTCTCTGATCTCCTCCCCGGCTTCACTAATGATCACGGTTCCCATGAATCTTCTACATACAGTAGACGTTCAGTCAAGAATTAAGTAGAGCTGGATTCAAGAAGTTAGTGAAGTCTTTAGACTTTTCAAAAGACTTTTAAAAAAATGCGACCTTTTTAGTAGATAGACTTTGATTCTGCTACTTCCATCTACTTCTATCTTTTTTTTTCGACTACTTGTGTTTAGTTGTGATAAAATGTTGGCTTCGATTGGATATTGCGATGCTATGTCAGACATCCCTTCAAATTCCACTGGTCACAATGTGATGTAGTAATGCAATCTTTTTATTAACAATTTTTATTAGTGACCACAATCCAATACAATGTCTACTATAATACAAGAACTTCTTTACTACTTTTATTTAGTCTTTTTAAGACTTATTTACTAAGGCAGTACTATGAAAAAAGCTATTTACTACTTGCATTTGTAGTTTGAGAGTGTGGAAGCACTAAAAATTCCTCTTTTGGGGAAGGGAAGGGAAGTCACGGCCACAAACTCGCACCTCCAAAATAGTACATTCTTTTGTTGCCTTAAAATACACAGTACAGTAGATTCTAAATAAAAGAGCTTTAGTAACTTAGTTAGTAATTACATAGTAGTAAACAATGAGCAAGTAAAGTACTATTATAAGTATAAAAATTCTTCTTTATTTCCTAATTTTAATATAGATTCTTCTTTATTTTACTGTTTTTATATATCTAAAATGCAGTTTTTATATCATTTTCAATTTTATTTCATCTTTTTTAAAGAATTAATGTAAGAGAAATGATACTAAGAGAAGTAAGTAGTTTTTTAGAGCTTATTCTTCATATTGAGGGTGGTCCATCAACTCCAAAGAGTCGGTGGTCACATTTCAGAGCTCGTTTGCTTTGAAGCCTCTTAATCGACGGAGCCATTACAGCGGAAGATTGGTGTTCCAGGGCTCATTTGGCCAGACTCAATTAACGACTTGGGACGCAACACATGTCTTAGTCTTAGTCAGTTCTTTGTAGTAGAAGTAGTAGTAGAAGTAGAAGTAGTAGAAGTAGTTGTAAAAGTAGTAGAAATAGTAGTAGTAGGAGTAGAAGTAATAGTAGTAGAGGTAAAAGTAGTAGTAGAAGTAGAAGCAGTATAAGTAGAAGTAATAGTAGTAGTAGTAGTAGAAGTAGTTGTAAAAGTAGTAGAAGTAGTAGAAGTAATAGTAGTAGAAGTAATAGTAGTAGAAGTAATAGTAGTAGAAGTAAAAGCAGTAGTAGAAGTAGTAGAAGTAGAAATAATAGTAGTAGAAGTAGTTGTAAAAGTAGAAGTAGTAGAAATAGTAGAAGTAGTAGTAGAAGTAGAAGTAATAGTAGTAGAAGTAGAAGTAGTAGAAGTAGTTGTAAAAGTAGTAGAAGTAGTAGACGTAGTAGTAGGAGTAGAAGTAATAGTAGTAGAGGTAAAAGTAGTAGTAGAAGTAGAAGCAGTATAAGTAGAAGTTGAAGAAGAAGTAGTAGTAGCAGAAGTAGTTGTAAAAGTAGTAGTAAAAGTAGTAGTAGAAGTAGTAGAAGTAATAGTAGTAGAAGTAGTAGTTGTAATAGTAGTCGAAGTAGAAGTAGAAGTAATAATAGTAGTTGTAAAAGTAGTAGAAGTAGTAGTAAAAGTAGAAGTAGTAGTAGTAGAAGTAGAAGTAATAATAGTAGTAGAAGTAGAAGTAGAAGAAGAAGTACATTATCAAAAAAGAAGTCGTTAATAGCATTTTAGTAGCTAAAAGTAGCACTTAGGTCAGCCTAAAAAGCGATAATAACCTCAAAAAACCGCTTCTCCGAAGCCACTACATAGAACCGACATCATTAGTCAATCCAAACTCCAATAGATCTTGTAGTAATAGATCTAGTAGTAATGTCATTTCAGCAATATTAGTAGTAAAAGTGTCGTTTTTTATACCAAAAGTGCACAATTATATAATACATCAGTATTTTGTATTTTTTTTTAAAAAAAACGGCATTTTTTTCTGAATTCTACATGGTAGATGTGGATTTGAAGCAACAATCAAGGTTCGTTTGGACCCCTAGGTCCAGAATGTTTAGTCCCAGATTCTCATGAAGCGACGTCCACTGATAAAAGATGGATGGACTCGATAAGAACATACATAATAGCACTACATATATTTCGTTATTTACCACAATTATTGTATACATTCTACTTCTATTTAATGTAAAATGTGTATATAGTGAGATTGTCGGAGATTGATCAAGGCGTTGATGATGTTCGACAAGTAGTAGTAGCAGTTGTCTGATACCAATTCTGACCAAAAATCCAAAGTTCCAGCCATAAAAACGCATCATTTCTCATTAAAAATGCTAAAGAAAATTTGAAAAAAAGGTGAAAAATCAAAAATTTCATAATTTTTTGAATTATTTTCCAGATATTTGAGTTGCGTGAGTGACACCATGCGCAAGTTGTCCCCGTTCGGCGACGTGCCCGAGAAGCTGGGCGAGCAGCTGAGACGCAGCTTCGTTGCGACGCGCGTCCTTGCGCACAGTCTCCAGGAAGGGAAGCAAGTCATCAACGCAATTATCAAGGTAATTAAAGTCATTAAAATCGATTAAAGTGATCTAATCACTTAATGACCTTATAATGACCTTGTAATTAAATTATACAGATGAATCCGGGTCCGCAGTGCGTGAGCGCGCTGACCCGCATGTCCAAGTGTCCTCCCTGTCAGGGCTTGAGGGAAGCTTTGCCCTGTCGCAACTATTGTCTCAATGTCATGCACGGCTGTCTCTACTTCCAGAGTCAATTGGATGCTTCTTGGAACGAATTCATTGGTAATTTTGCACTCATTTTTTGAGCTTTAAAAGTACTTTTTTAATTGTTTTATGTACTTTTATCACTAAATTAAGTGTTTAATCCATTTTTTTGGAATCAAATTGTGCAGACGACATGAGTAGTTTGACGGACATGTTGTTGGGTCCCCTGGATCTGGAGAGCGTGGTGGAGCCGATTGGCGTCAAGATTTCCGACGCCATCATGAACTTCCAGAACACGGGCTTCGAGGTCACGGCCAAGGTGTTCGAGGACTGCGGCCAACCCAGAGCACATCACAGCAAACGAGAGGTAAGAAAAAAAATCTTATTTATTCGAAAAATCATGAAATTTCTCTAAAAAATCAAAAATTCGGATGAAAATTTAAGAAAAATATTTATTAATTTATATCAAATTTTGATTTTTAAAAAAGGCTGTGGAAAGAGGCCATGCATACGGCAGACCGGTTTTGCATCTCTCGCACTCCAATTCGGAAAATTCTCAAGATTCTAGACTAAAGTCGTTGTTGCGTGAAATCAAGTCGGCCGTGACGACTTGCAAGGATTTTTGGAGTAGCTTAGCCGAATCTCTTTGTCAGGATTCGAATGAAAATCGCGATTGTTGGAATGGAAACGATATGGGCGATTATTCTAGACCGGTTTCTGCCTTGAATTCCGAGGTTTATGTGGACGCAAGTCGCCCTGATGTCAGAGTGAACGAGTTGATGTTGAGACTGAGACGCGCCTCGCACCGGATGCAACAGGCGGCCAAGGGCGTCCACGTCGACTGGCCCAACAACAACAACAACTTCGACAACAACAACAACAACAACGACGACCTCGGCAGCGGCGACAACGACGACGACGACTGCCACAACGACGACGAGGACTGCCACAACAACGAGTACTCCGGGCAGAACGAGAGCTACGAGAACCAGGGGAATCACGTGACCTACAGTAGTAATAAGCAACATTTGAACAACTTTGATAATAATGATAAAGAGGAGGAAGATGATTTTGTGTATGATAACAACAATGATGATGTGGAGGAAGAAGAGGAATTGATTAATTGGCCGCCTTGGATGACTAGTACTACATCTAAACCTTTTGTTGAGATTGAACACAATTCGTTGGATTTGAGGTCGAATTCGGTTTCGATGACTTTGAAATCGAGTTTTGCATTGATGTTTTTTATTGCTCCTCTTCATATTGTGATATTTCATTATTGTCCTTTTGTCCCTTTCGGTCATTGATGTCCATTCATTTCGCTTTTATTAGTGATTTTTTCGTGTCAGTCCTTCTTTTTGTATAATACTTCTTGTTTGGACGAAGATGTCAGCCATTTTGTGTTCTAGTCAAGCCAAATTCGAGCATTTTCCCTGTCTTTTTCAAGCCCATCAATAAATGATCATTATGAAAAATAATGAGGAATTATCCAATACTCATTCATTTATTACTTCTTTACAAATGTAGATGGATTTGAAGGCTTACTTATTTACTGTTTATCTTTAAGTGATTGATTGATTGATTGATTGATTGATTGGTCGATCTACAATGGAAGATTATCTGTACAATTGAACCAGTTATGAAGCAAGAAAAATCATAGAAATAAAAATGTTTGCTCACTAATTGCTTGATTAATTGATCCGAAACTAGTTACGTACGTAAAACTTGCATGCTGTACAAAAAAAATCTCAAAATTTTTGAATGTTTTTTAGTAAAAAAAGTTAGTAATTTTTGCAAAAAAGAGGACATTTTAAATCCAAATTTTTGAAGAATTATTTGCTCATTCACTCAATGCGCATTGTGGCCACGGAAACGTGTCTGGGTCTCTTCAGCATCTCTCCAGAATCACCCACCTTACCCACCTCCAATGTCGTCCTTTTAAACACAAATTATATAATAAATTTCAAAAAGTTTCAAAATTTTCGAAAAAAAAACATAATAAATCAATTAAAAAATTCTCAATTTTTTAATTCAAATACTTGTATAAATGTCGATCCTCCTGTGCCCTCAGCTCTCTCAACACTTGCCAGGCTTGTCCTGGGTCGCTAATCTTCCTGTTGGGCATGGCTCTGCCCAAGGATCTGGCCCTGGTCGAGAAGTGGTCCACGTTGGTCGTCCTGGACGAGGACTTCGACCTCATCGACGACTTCGACCTGGTCGACGTCGACAACGGCGCCAAGGGGAGCCCAGGCACCAAGGAAACTTGGCCAAGCCGAGTCCTGGGCTCAGATCTAAAAACAATTAGTACTTTGTCAAGGCCCCAAAAAAATGAAAATTATGAAAAAATTTGAAAATTTTATTAATAAAATGTGCTTAGATTCGTACTTGGCTCTGTGATTGGGTCGTTCCAGTGATGAAGAGTAGTAATTATTATTGCCAGATTCATCCGGTCTCTGTACTGCCAGAGGAACTGTGAAGGAGCGAGACTCGTCCTGCGATTTATGTCTTCTCCTCCCCTCTCCGTCCCTTTTTGGGCTCTAATAAAGTCGATTTTTGAGTAAATTTTCAAAAATTTGTAAGTAATAAAAGTGATAGAACTTTTAATTCTGCGACTTTTTTGTTTAATACGTGACTCTCAAAAGTGGCTAGAATGCTTCCATCCTCCTTGTTGAGGTAGAAGTGCGGCCGTCTCAGCCTCTCCATGGGGCCCGACGAGTTCGACGAGCTCGTCGAGCTCGTCGAGCTCGACGAATGTCGTCGAATGCGTCTACTACTATTTTGCTTTTCAGAGGCTCTGGAAGCGCTCTTAGAACGCATTTGTCTATGCAAATCATCTGCCTCATCATCTATTAAACAAAAAATATTTAAAAAATATCAAAAATTAATTAATTAATTTTCAAAATTTTGGTGTTTTTAAAAAATTTCTTGTACGACTTGCCAGGGCTGGATCGACTGGGCTCAGCCAAGGATGAGGGCGAATCTGTACGTAAGGGATCGAGTATCTCTGAAACTCTGCTCACCTTGTCCTCCTTCCACTTGCCACTTTTATTCGAACTCTTCTTATCCGACCTCGATCTACTCAAAATTTTGATAATTAATTAATTAATTAATTAAATTTCAAAAATCTTTTTTTCGAAAAACAAAGCTTTAATTAATGTAAATTCCAAACCTGACGAGGAAATCCATTATTCCGGTATCGGAGCTCTTCTTCTTGCTACTCTCAATTGAACTGCTTTTATCAGTGGATTTAGTCTCAGTATTAGCATACGACCTAGTAGTACTTGAAGAGTCATTAGACTTCTCAAACGACTTTTCAACCGACTTTTCTATCGACTTTTCTTCTTTTTCCACCGACTTTTGTCTACTTTCCCTTCTGCTTTTTAGCACTTCCTTAATATTCACACTTTTACCTCCTTCCCTCATGAATTTCATGAAATTGTGCTCACCCTGACCTTGATCAGAACTTTTAAATCTCTGCTCCTCCCTCCTGTACATTTCGGCCACATCAAAGTCATTTTTGCTCTCTTTTTTACTTTCTTTTTTACTCAAATTATTGATAATTGTCAAAACCTCTTCCTCGATCTGTTTAATGCGTTTTTCGTCTCCTTCCTCCATACTTCGACTCAACGGTTTACGACCGGCTCTACTCTCCTTAGTGGATCCCTGCAACTGATGGAGACCGAATCCGGAAACTCTTATTGATTTCGGCCCACATTGCGAAGATGACACTACAAATGCTGGTGAATTAGAATTAGATTTACCACTTTCATTAGTGGAAATTGTAATTTTTTCGTTATTTCCATTAATGACAGTCGGTTTTCTTGCAGGCAACCTTTGTTTTTCAACGGCTTCATTAGCTTCCCTCGTCTCTGAGGTGATTCTCAAGGTTTTGCCTTGATTCATTAATTGATTGTTGCCTTCAATCCACTTGGGTGCCTGCAAAGGTCGAGTGAGATGAGCATAATCGAGATTTTCCACACTCAGACTTTTGCCATCCACCAAAACTTCCTCATTTCTTCTAGGAGGTGACAGCCAACGTGGGAGTTTGAGATTTTTAGCCACATTCTTGTCTTTATCGAAATCTGCGAATTCCACGTTTTTAGATGTGTTTGAGGATTGGAATGAGGATTTCTTTTGTTTCGATGAATCTTTGGTTTCCTTGGAGGAAACCGACTTTGATCTCGACTTGACCTCTTTCTGCAGGGAAGATCTGGTGGGGGAGAGGAAACGGGGAGTACTTAGAGATCTGGATTGAGTCTCTATAGATTCCTGGGATGTTTTTCTTGTTAAGGATTCTTCTCTGGGAGGTGACATCCATCTAGGAGCTCTTAATTTGCCTTGGCTATTTTCTTCATTTTCTGCACCTTCATGGTGGATTTCAATGATTTTCTCTCTCTTCTTCTTATCTTCTTGCTTGGACATATTTTGTTTGTTTTGCTGATCTTTGTTATTGTTGGTTCTCTCAGGTGAGATCCACCTGGGAGCCTTTAGTGCTTTCCCTTTTTCATTATCCTCCTTTTCAGTCTTATTATTGCTCTCCTCCTTCAAGTTGTCATTAATTTCATCATTTTGATTTCTTGGGGGTGAAAGCCATCTTGGCATATGGAGATGCTTACCCTCACTTTCTTCAGACATTTCATTATCATTGTCTTTATGCTCATGTACAATGAAAATTTTCTCCGGCATGGTAAGATTGCTGTGATCTTCCTTATTATCATCAGCTGATCCACTTCCTGTTTCCTCTTTGTTCTTTGTTTTGGAAGAAATGACATTATTATTTGCTCCTCTGTCAGGTGAAATCCATCTTGGAGCTTTCAGTGCCTTTCCTGGTCCAACAAAAACCTCATTTTCACCTTCAGTCTGGTTGGCTTGTTCCTTGAGTTTAATTGTCTCAGTGTTGCTGCTAACTTCATTCCTTGATGGTGAAGCCCATCTTGGCATTTTTAATGGTTGGCCATCTTTATCATCATTATTATTAGATTTATTTTCATTTCTTTCTTCTCTCTCAACCTTTATTATCTTGACTCCTTTCCTTTCATTTTCTTGTCCTCTCTCTGGAGAAATCCACCTAGGTGCCTTAAGTGGTTTTCCTGGCACTGGTGAATATTCTTCTTCAGCAGATTTATTAGATTTATTTTCATTTCTTTCTTCTCTCTCAACTTTTACTATCTTGACTCCTTTCCTTTCATTTTCTTGTCCTCTCTCTGGAGAAATCCACCTGGGTGCCTTAAGTGGTTTTCCTTGTACTGATGAGCCTTCATCATCAATATTGTCAGTTTTAGAAGATTTTGCATATTCTATCTCTTCCTTGTTATTATCAGTGTTCTCTTCTAATATCATCCACTTGGGTTTGTGAAGTCCAATTGCCTTCTTGTCTCCATTAATATTTGATTGTTCTTCATTGAATTCACCCTTATCTTCTTTGTTTACATTTTCTCCTCTAT
>JAOXNJ010159586.1:0-10784 GCA_028566655.1 Metis holothuriae
CCAGAGTCGATGGTAGAAGATTTTTCTGGCACAAGAACTTGATGTCCAAGATTATTAACCATGGTCAAGGAGCCATCGCTACACGAAATTGCAGAATAGCTAGATTTATTTTGGGGTGTAGATGTACTTGGACTCGCAAGATATTCAGATTTTTTGAATATGAAACGTTCTTGAAACTCTTTGTGGATTTCCCGCTTTTCTATTGCAAGACTGCTGCACTTTCCGCGTCTCACATCGTTAAAATGCTGGCTAACTTTTGAATAAAATTTACTACAAATAAAGCAGTATCCTTTGTAGGTGTAATATTCGCGACACAGATAGTATCTGTTGTCTTCCAAGTGATCAAAGAGCCCTTGCCATGTATCGCAATTATCGTGACAGGAACTACATTGACCAGACTCGACTGGATAGCATGTAAAGCCCTTTGCACTTTCGTCAAAAATTTTATCTTCATTTAATGAATTTCCAAGAACTGATCGACGTAGCTTGCTCGGAAGAATTTCAACTCGATTTACAAGCTTGCTTTGCCACGGTTCTCCATTATAGATCTCCCAAGTGGCAATATGTAGTTCTCTTATAGCCACAGATGTCTGAATCTTCCTGTTGTTTACATCGCAGTAATGTGTTTTCAAGAATTTATGACTTTCCATACAAATGAAGCAGAAATTCGCATGAGCTGCAACATAAGTATCTGAACATCTATGAAACTTGAGGATATGTTCTATAAGAAGATCAGTCTCTGAGAACTTCCTTGAGCAACCCATACATATACCAGACTCGATCGACGCCAACTCTTTTGATGGCTTGCAATTCGGATCACCGCTTTCAATTTGAAACAATTTTGGAGTGATAATGCGCACGTTGCTCAGCATGAATCGGATTTCCTCATATGTTATGTTTTCACCCCCGCATGTATGGGGCTGGCTCTTGTCGTACACTTCAATACGATAGCTTTCACTGTTGAAAAGATTCGGGGCCCCTTTGACAAAAACTGGACACATCGAAGACTCGTCTTTAGTATAAAGGTTGTCGTCCAGCACTCGAAGCTTGGATTTCGCGGGACAAGATGCTCGCCCACGATATGTCTGAGCATTGCAACAGACAAGAGTACATTCACCTTTCAGATTCAAAGTTCCGTGACGCATTTTATAGAATTTGTTGCAGATATTGACATAAAATACAAGTCTTGTTTGAACGACTCTTCCTGGAGCAACCGCAATTAAATGCGGCTGATTCACTTCGCCGACTCCTTCTTTTACAAGATCATCTTCGCGAGATGTGTTTCTAGATCTTGACGTTTCTTCGTGCTCACTTATTTGTTCAGTTTCCATTGATTCTTCCTCAGATTCTGCAGAGCCATCGTCATCATAATCGACTGCACTTTTGGTAATAGACTTTCTGTTTTCCTTTGCGAGTGACGAAGGAGACGTACCTTCATCGAGACGCCCTTCTTTAATCAACGCTTTTACTACGTCTTCAAGGGTGAGCTCGTCGCATATATGATCGGTGAGCTCATTCATCGCAACGCCGGTAATTGAGTCGTATGCAATTATCTCATATGAAGACCGATCAAATAAATTTTTAGCTCCTTCTACTAAATAATGTTTCTCAGGGTTCGATTTGTTTATGAGATGTTTTCGGTTGATTTGTATTTTATGTCTAGCCGGACAATTACAGTAATTCGCACAGCAAACTGCCTGAAAAGCTCCACTTTTATTTAAGGAACTTGCCCGCATTGCTCTTATAGAACCTTCGATGTTGATAAAGAATTTTGGTAGTTTTCCTTTTTTCGATTGAACGACTGCAATTAAATGTGGTTGATTCAGTGTTCCTCGCTTGTTATGAAGAATTATTTCATTTTCTTCACGGTCTTTTACCACAAGGTCTGCTGAAATGCTTTCCATGCTCTCAGATTCGGGCTCAATGCCGGAATTCTCATTTTCTTCGGAATAAGTTCCTTCCATAATTTTCGAAGTTGTCGGATTTTCGTTAAGCCTCCCTTCATTCTTCAAGGCTTCAATGACAGTTTCTGGACTTATTTTTTCGCAAATATGCTCTTTTGAATGGTGACCGATAATTTCATACGATGATCGATCATAAAGTTTGTCTGCTACTGTTTTAAAGACATTTAATCGACGATGTGTGTGATGTATTTCATAAAGATGCTTTTGTTTAATCTGAATCTTCGTGGTGCTCTTACAAACACTTGAGTTACAGCATGCGACAAAACTTCCATCTGCATTTAGTATGCCGTTATACCGAACAACGCGAATATCTCCGTTGATATTAACGTAAAACGTTGGTCGCAATCCTTTTGCAGATTTTACAAGTGCTACTAAATGAGGGAGATAAGATGTTCCACGCTCATTTGAAAACACAATTTCTTTTTTTTCTTCGGTCGAGCCACTCGAACCGTTCTCGAGAAGATCTTCTTCTTTTTCTTTGTTTTCAAAAACTTCTTCTACATTTGCATCTAGTCGTCCTTCTTTGTTCAAGGCAGAAATAACGCTTTCAATGCTGATCTTATCACAAGTATGCTCTGTAAGTGGGCTCATTGTAACACCAGTATTTGAGTCGTACGCGATCATTTCATATGATGAGCGATCAAATATTCTTGGATCATCTTCTTTCATAAAATGACGAATTTCTGGATTTGTATCGAATCTTTTGTTCGCTTTGTAGAACAGATTTTTATTCTTTATCTGCACACGGTGACGACAGCTACACTGCGATTTAAAACTGCAAATCGTCATAAAACATCCATCAGCACTCACGAATCCGGTCATTCGTAGTGCACGGATATCTCCATCGATATTCACTAAGAATTGAGGGCGTTTTCCTTTTCTGTTTCTTATTACTGCTACTAAATGGGGTTTATTCAGTGTCCCGCATTTGTTCAAGAACACGTCTTGTTTCTTTTTTGGCACATTTATTACAGGATTTTTCTCAGCCACTTTTTTAAATCGGGCGGGGCAGCCTTTTCGCTCTTTTTTGGCTTGTTTAGGAATGGGATCATTCGCAGCTTCCTCATGCGATTGCTCGAAATAGTCAGGGTTCTGCTCGAGAAAGTCGACTACTGATTGATCACCGACAACCTTGAATCCCTTCGCTGGTTCTTGTAACGAGTTTTGCAACTCGTTCCAATTGTATTCGAAATCGGTATCCTTACATTTGTCCAAGTAATGGGTCAAGCGTTTGAAATGTGGCTCTGCCTCATCAAGGGCAGCTTCTCTTAGAAGGTCCTCAAGATCTTTCAGACCTTTTTCGATCGGATTCCAATACTCCTTCCGTTCTCTCAACGTTCTTTTGAAGTCCTCATCGATATCTGAGACAGCCATCTTGACTGAAAACTTGTAATTAACAGATTTTCAGACAAGTTTATCAATTTAATTTTGTACTAGCACTCATACCTAGTAGCTAGTGATTTTATTTACAGTTTGAATATTTTCCTAATTTCGATTGCTTTTTGGTACATGTAGCAAGTCTCGATTAAAATCGCAGTGATAGTTACGGGTTCTGGGAGGAAATAACTTGAACATTTACTTGAGAATGGGGTCATTCAAAGAATGATGATAAAACAAGGTCGGAAAGAATCGGGGATTGGATCAACATGAGGGGAGTAAACTTGTGTTGGGTGATAGGATAGTAACATTGGCAGCATTGTGAGTTAAATAGAACTTTGTGGTTCAATATTGTGTTATTCGGCGATTTATATGTCAGAAAATCGTACAAGGTATCGAACAGCAACCTGAAAACACCGTTTGTGCAAGCTTAACTTCTTATTTTATACCTGTTGTGTCTCTGACTCATAGATAACTACCCGGTTGCTTGGGTACTTCGACGGATCTTTGTCTACCTGAACGCGTGATCCGAGGGAGAGCTTTGCTCCCTGTGGTGTAACAAGCTTAAATTGTATTTAATTCTGTGCAAGGTGTTCAGAATGATTTACCTCTTTGCCATCAGCAGCAAAACAATCGCGGCCTTCAACAGTGAACGAATCATGTTCCATCGATGGTCGGGACTTTGGCATTTTACCGCTGATCTTCTGGTTCTTGCCCATTGCAACCTTTGAAAAGAATATTAAACCAGTTACAAAAAACAAAGATACCTGGCACAAGAACGCATATTTGCACTCGGTTGAGAACTGAGCCGCATTGATGTCGTTAAACATCTCGTAGAAAATGTGGTAAGGCTCCTCCTCTGGAGTATCTTTGTTCTTTCGATAGCGTGTTGGCGCTTTAGTTGTGGTCTAAATGGAATAATTATTATATAAATTATATTAAATCAATTATTGATTTATTCTATTAACCTTTCGCTGAGGAGTTGTTACGCCCTTTCCAAGAACATGGAAAATGTCAGACAAAGAAGCGGGAAGCCAGAGTAATCGATGATTGTCAATATCCGACGATGCAATAGCGTCGACATCTTCATCTCGTTGGCACTACAGAAACGTAAGAAAATGGAGCGACTAGTTCTTATCAACCTTGAAAATATGATGAATTTTGGAGTTCGCTCCAGAGTTTTCAATCAAACTCAGAATCGCGTGAGTCTCGGCAGATTTTTTCTCGAGCGGAACAATCGCACAGTTAAGCGCCTGGAAATAAAATTGAGAACATTAATCAGTGGTTACCTTGTAAATGTAGTCGATTGGGTTTCCATCATTGATCCTGTATTGAGCTCCAAGAAGTAGTTGATTGGCGAACTCAAGCTTGAGAAGACCCCGTGTGAGTCGAATAAGATTTTCGATTTCGTCAAGATCGGAAATGATTCGGATTCTGTCCAAGAGAGGTCCTGGCTGAGGAATGAGCTTTTGGAATTCAAAAGTGACATTCATAGCTTGTTCGAGAAACCACTGGAGTCTGTTCGTGTCTAATAATTGACATTTAAAAGGTGTTTTTATAAATGAATAAACCAATTTGATTATGACCGACTGGATTCATAATTTCCTGAATCGCCAGAGCAATGTCCTTGGCATCAAAGAGTTTTTCAAGCGCTGAAAGCAAGTTATCCTTGTTCAATCGACCAAATGGAATAATCGAGGAGTCAAGTAGTGTTGATTTTTGTGCAACTGCCTTCAGGAATTGAATGTTTGTCAATTCCGTGAGCATTTCCTGGACAGGCTCGGGAAGTTCAGACTTGGTTTCAGTGGCGAGGTCAAATTCGAGATCGGTCGCTGAAAGTCGTGCACAGAGCTCGAAAGGAACGAGAGCGAATTTCTTTGTGCATCTTCTGAACTCCGGTAGGTTAGTCCAATCGTTGCCAGTCTTGATCTTGTACTGCTTCATAAACTCGCGAATCGCATTTTCAGGGACTTGGAACGGCGTAATCTTTCGCTCTCCTTCCTCGCCAGCATCGCCAGTTCGCGTGAACAGAACCCACTGTCGACTGAGTTTATGGCCAATGATCTGCATTCGCGTGAAGGACTCAACAGCAGTTCCGTCGGCCTTCGCTTCGACTTTTGCGAGAAGAACATCTCCGTGAAGACCGGTTGTTAAATCTTCAATGATTTGACCCCAGTCAGCCATTTCAGAGAGACCATCGACTTCTGGATGAGCTTTTCTGGTCTCTGACTCGTCGAAGGCAATCTTTTCTACAATTAGAGCAGAGTCGTTATTGTAGTCAAGATTCTTGAAGGTGGACTCGAAATTATCAACAATCTTTTGGGAAATTGCCTTTGGCTTCTTACGCGATCCTTCTGGGATGCCCAGAACTTCCTGAATATAATCAGCGAGCTTCCCACTTCCTCCTTCAAGCGCATAGTCAAGCGCGGTCTTTCCATCAATATCTTGATCTGATGGCGTGATATTTCGCTCGAGAAGAAGCTTCAGAATGTCTGTATTTTCCCAATAGCCCCATCCAGAGCCACTCTGTCGGCAAAGATAGTGAAGAACAGTTCTGCAATTATCATCAGTGGGAGAAAATAGCAACGGATGCTTGGTGCATTCCAAAAGGCGTCGCACAGCTGAAATATTATTCCGCTCGACAGCGATCATAACTGGAGTCTTGGAAGTACAATCATACGACTGCAAGTTGATATCAACTTCGATGGAAAGCAGCTTGTCGATTATCAAGGAAGCGTCAGCAAACATTGCTCGGTGAAGCGGGGTCATCTGGAGATAAGAATCCTTTGGCGGATTCTGGTAGAATTCGATACGCGCGCTTTTATCGACCTTTTCAAATGCTTCGTTTGTTGGCAAAGAAGTGAGGGGAGTCAAAATGTCGCCAGACATCTCGCCCATAGAGCCGATAAACTCATTCAGAATTCGAACCGACTCGGAATCATTCAAATACTCGTTCCAGAAAAGAGCAAGAGTTGGCGAGCGGCATCCATCGTCAAACTGTTCCAAAAGAGAAGCGCTGTTGGGAGTCTTCATAATCGTCTCAACAAGAGAAGCTGATTTGTTGTAAGCGGCATAATGAAGCGGGGTGATTCCGAATTTGTCTGCATCGTCGACACTGACACCTTTTTCAATCAAAAGATCAGCGATCGCTTTGATTTGTGCTGGGCACTGGCCAAAGGAGTAGATCGCAAGAATGTGCAACAAATTTTGGTTCGACTTGTTCGCTTTTTTGAAATCAGAACTGTTCTTCCGCTGCCTGATGAGCACTTTGAAAGTTTCAAAATCGCCAACAACCGCGGCTGCTTCAATGATATTAATAAATGCGACTTCATCAACGCTGTTGTCAACTTCCATTGACTCCGCTCCACCGTCGAGGATCGATGAGAGCATCCATGTCATGATGTTAAGCCATTTATGAGCGATGACGACTTGAATTGCAGGCTTAGATTCGATAACAGCGACTGGCGACGGTTTTTTATTTGTCCAAAACTGTGAATTGTTCTCAGTGACATCGGATTTAGGAACGTAGACGATGTTGACTTTCAAGTTGGCGCCGAGCTGCAGAAGCATGGCTGTAGCAGCTTCGTGCTCGTTTTTGATGGCAAGAGCGAGCGGACTATTTCCATCTTTATCACGAGCGTTAAGGTTCGCGTGCCGTTTAGCAAGAGTCGTGATACAGCAAATTGCACCGATTTCAGCGGCAAGATGAAGAGCAGTTCGTTTATTGTTATCGCCAGTATCAATTTCTACGTCATCCATCTTTTGAATGAGTAGAGAAATCATTGGCATCGGATCATGACCAGATTTATTAAATGCCATATGAAGTGCTGTTTTGCCACTTTCATCTTCAGCACTTGTTGAAGCGCCTGCTAAAAGGAGGATTTCGATGATCTCAGAAACATGTTTTCGGGCTTCTGTCGATAGGACGGCATGATGAAGTGCTGTTAGCTTTTTGTTGTCGGTGGCATTTACGTTCGCATTTTTCTTAAGCAAGAGCTTGACCAGATCTGTGTCCTGAGAATTCGTGCAAACGAGCATGAGCGGTGTCATTCCTGTTTCTGGACACGCAGGAACGGTGTTGACATCTGAGATCTTTTCAAACATGAGTTTGAGCGCCTGCATAAGGTTGTTATTTGGTCCATGGATCTTGCAAGCAAATAAAAGAGGCGCCATCGTAAACGAAAACTTGCCAGCAGTTGGGACAAAATTGACTGATGCACCAGCGTTGAGAAGAGCGATAACATTGGCGGAATCAGAATTTCGAAGGGAATGAATAAGAGGTGTAGCGCCATTTTTGTCGGTACATTCAAGTCGTGGCTTGTGTTCAAGCAGAACTCTCAGAACGTGATCTGATTTTCCACCAGCAAGGTAGTGAGCAGCTGTTGTATCTTCCTCTTTGTGGGCGAGTTTCGAAGACTTTGCTTTCGAGACAGCGGACGATGGATCCGACTTGCCAGTAGTGATGAGAGTCTCGATCAAATCAGCGGCGTACTCGCTGACGGTTGCTTTCTTGATATCAGGGTCAGCAGCGATCAGCTTACAGGCTAGCAAAAGAGGCGTGAAGCCACTCTTTGATTTCTGGTTGCAAAGTTCGATTATTTGCTGAGGGCTCGCGACGGCAAGGCTCTTGATCAGTTCGACAGTTTGCGGCTTTCTCCACATTCGAACCATGATGTGCATAAAGTTTTCACCCTTATCATCGACAGCAGCGACATCTGGACATTTACCGGAAGAGTTCTTGACAAGCATCTGCAGGAGCTCGATATTTTCTGCCTTTGCAGCGTGGTACAGACAGGAACGATGGTTGAAATCACGTGTGTTGACGTCGCAGCCGTTTGAAGTGAATAGTTTGGCGGCTTGGATGAGAGCATCAGTGTTTTGTGTTTTGATCTGGGCAAGATGATGCAAGACAGTAAAGCCGTGAATGTCTTGGTGGTCCATGCTCGAAGTAAAATGCTGAAGAATGTAGTTGATTCTCTCAAGGACAGAATCATCGGGAAGATGAGCGACGAGTCCCATGAGAAGGGTCTGCTTCTTATCGTCCGTCACATTCGCGTCAGCACCCTGGTTAAACAGCAGCTTCGCAATATCATCTTTACCCTTGAGCAGAGCAACGGCAAGTGGTGAGAGACGCTCAGAATTAACAATATCAGAATTTGCAGAACCCTGGAGAAGAAGCTGGACGATGTGGTACCATCCATATGCCGCAGCGTAGTGCAGCGCGGTGTTTCCGGCAATATCGGCTAAGTTGGGATCCGCTCCCTTGTTAAGGAGAAGAGCAACAAGAGTGTAGTGGCCATTTGCTGCAGCATGCATGAGCGCTGTCCGCTCGAGCGAATCACGCTTTTCTATCTTTGCGCCGTGGCTGATCAATGCTTTCACTACATCTTGGTGCCCAGCACGTGCTGCGAGCATAAGAGGAGTAAGCCGTCGCTTTTTGATTGATAAATTCTTGTTCGCATCAGCATTATTCGACAAAAGCAACTCGACCTGAAGTTGGTGGCCGTTTTCAGCGGCGTAGTGAATGGGCGAGTAATTATTGTGGTCGCCGCGATTGACGAAGTTGATCATTTTCAACTTCAGCTTCGCTGCCTTTTCGATGATAACACTAGAATTGTTCAGTCTACCGAGTTTGGAAGCGAGCATCAATGGCGTCACGCCATTTTTATCGTCATCGTCAATGTGGTGAAATCGAGTTTTGTCTTGGAAAAGAGTTTTGAGACATTCGCCAGTTGTCGCCGTTGCAGCATAGTGAATCGGTTTACGACCGCGCTCATCTTGATTTGAGCAAGCATCTGGCACGCTAGAAAGCATTCTGCTGATAAAGCCACCGTTCGGATTCGACGCAGCTGTGTGCATCGCTGTAATACGCATGTTTGTCGGTTCTTTCTTTCGAACCTGAGCCATGTTCATGGTTACGTTAAACGCGTGATTCTTGTCCTTTGTCTGCCTCAGCGAGCTCAACTGAAGCTCTGAGAAGTTGATTCCACATCCTTTTGTTACGGACGCGGTTTCGACGAGGAAATTTGCCGTTGCGATATGACCATTTTCAAGCGCAACATAAACTCGCTCGAGAAGTAGCTTTTTCATCGTCGTTTCTTTTATCGACGGATAACCGCACCAGAGGGTTTCAAGCACTTCTGGATTGCATCCAACACTACAAGCATAAGCAGCAATCTCCTCGGCGACTTCTTTATCGGACCAGTCGGTTCCCCAAACCATTGCTCGGTTCAAGCCACGGTTTCCACGCTCCTCGTCTTTGGATTTTTCGGGGTAAAATTTTTCGATGAGCGTTGATTTGTTTTCTGTTTTGGGCGACTTGACAAGCTGCGCGAGCAATGGCTTCAAGAACTCCTCGTCATTAGAATCGAGTGCAAAATGAAGAACAGTCTTTTTCACGTCTGGGCCCCGGAATCCCTGAATCTCCGCGCTTTCGAGCATTTTATTGAAAGCGTCGAAGTCGCGCTGAAGCATTGGCTTGATTGCGAGAACTTCAGCAGGCAGATTGAACGGGTTTCCTGACGCGGTAAACGCTGGGTCGCATTCGACAGTGACAATGGAAGAATTTGGTTTGAGATTTTTGTCGGGATCTTCGGTGCTATCGAATTTAACGTAATCAGTTTCCGATTCGTTTCTCAAAAGAGACCCGATCGGCGTCGGGTCGTTCTCGCCAAACTGAATTTCGCTTTCCTCTCCTTCTTCTTGATTGTTCGGAATGTACTCGGTCTCGTGAATTGGAGGTCTTCCACGACGATTTTCACCTGCACTTGCGTAAACTTTCTTCTGGTTGACTGAAGCGCCAGATCTGCCTGTTTTTGGAGTTCGCTTTGGAGTATCAGATTTTCTGAAATAGTTTTTAGGTAGAAAGCAACAGAAATAAAGCGTACTTTGACTTTGGCTTAGGAGGAGACGATTCTGCCGCCATGGTCAGACTCGCTCGCGGACTGTCGCTCATTGGAATTTTTGCGAGGTAAGGTTTTGGCGTTCCAAGCGGCGTTCGTGCAAATGACTTCTTCTTTGTGTCTGTTTTCTTCGATTTTTTCGTGAATTTTTTCACCGGCTTTTCACCAGTCAAGCTAACTTCTGCGGCTTCTCCGAGATCGAGATCTTCGTCGGAAGAAGTGACAGGGTTGCCACCCAAGGCGCGTTCCAGCTTGCGCAGAACTTCTTTCTTCATCTCGGGCTTGATACGCCATTTGCCGGCACCTTCTCGTTTCAACTTGACACGCTCGCAAACGATCGTTCGGTGATCAACGTAATCGTGGTAGCTCCGTACAAACACATCTTCGTCTTCGGTTACATCATACCATTGGACCTTACTAAGTTTTGAAAAAGCTTTGATTCGTTCTAGATTACCTTGAATGATTCTGATCGCTCTAGGTCATCAGCTGTAACGTTGTCAATGCATTCAGCGAGGTAGAAGCCTCCTTCTTCATTTCTGAC
>JAOXNJ010159695.1:0-10782 GCA_028566655.1 Metis holothuriae
GTAGTAGTAGTAGTAGTAGTAGTAGTAGTAGTAGTAGTAGTAGTAGTAGTAGTAGTAGTAGAAGTAGTAGTAGTAGTCGTAGTAGTCATAGTGGAGCGATTGGGAGCAGATGAGTTTCGATAAGTCTGTGCTAGCTGGCATTGCCATTGAAAATTCAAAGTTGAAAAACCGAATGACTACACATTCTTGCATGCTACTGCATCACCATGACTACAACACTTTAATGGTCCTGGTGACTACATTTCAATGCTTCCATCTGTCTCTCAATATTGAAATAGACTCGCTTTTTTTAGAATGTAAGTATCGAAATTATTATCTTTATTTTGAATACTACAGTAGGTAGAACTTAGAAGTCGTAAGTAGCAGTAGTCATATTAGAAGCATTACATATGTAGTCATTACAAGGAGAATGGACCAGAGTGAGATTAGCATTGGAGCAGCTCCTCTGTGCCCAAGGGGGTTGCTTACTCACACACACAAAAAAACCCTTTGAACCCAATACCTTTTACTACTACTTTAACCACTACTACTTTTACTACTACTACTTTTTACTACTTTTACTACTACTTTTTACTAATTTGACTACTTTTTACTACTTTGACTACTACTTTTCCTCCTTTTTTCATCTATTGTGAGTGGTGTTGAATGAGGGTGCACTGCGGTAACGTGATTAGCCATGCAGATGGCCACCGTCGTCATCATCGACACCAGGGTCGAACAAACCCCTTTTGCCTGTCCCATTCAAAATATGTACAACCTTTTCTTTATATAAAAAGTAGTAAATATCCCTTTTTTATGTAGTCTTTTTATTAAAGAAATTCCTTTTTTATTATGTACCTACAATTGTAGTACATAACTACAGTTGTGTGTGTTTCTCCCCTCGGTCACGGCTGTCGAGCTGTCGATAGTCCAGAAGAGCCTCTTACCTTGTCTCATAGCTCTCTTCAACTTATCCAATAAAAAGTAGGTGCAAAGTAGACTTTAGACTTTAGACTTTTAGAGAAAAAAAGACTTTTAAAGAAAAAAGACTTTTGTACAAGAGTTTAGCTGCAGAAGATGAGTGGAGTCGAAGTCGTTAGTGCAAGTGGCGAATCGTGCTCTGAATGCAGCGACTTGCTAACAGGGGAGCATCACCTGGGAGACACACGACTACGACTACTACTATGACTTTTGCGACTACAATGACTATTTGCGACTACATTGACTTTTTGCGACTACATTGAGATGATAAGGACCATTGTATGGCTTCTTTTCTAGCAATGAAATGGGATGTGGATTTGAGTGACAGACAGCTTCTGCTCCCTTTCTATCTACTTGTCTTTTCATGTGCTTTGAAATGTAGAGATAATACGAGTACATATTACTTAGATTAATACTTACTATGTTCAAGTACAATCATCTCCTTACGAGTCCTAACTAAAAAAGGCTTTCTATTCCATTTTTTTTTGTTTTTTTTTAGTCTCTCAAGTCAATTTAGCAGCAAAATTACGTAGTAGTAGTAGCAGCAGTCAATTTTCTCTTGGTGCCTCGTTATTCAAGACTCGAATAAGGGCAAGTGTCACACAAGTCGATTTATGGCCAATAGAACGTAATGAAATAGGGCAAATTATTCAATTTGTAGATAGGTTCACGCAATTTGTGTAATAAACATGAAATATGTAAAGTCAATTTTCAGAGCATTTGTCTAGTTTGACATTTTTTGACATTTTTACCAAATTGCTTCAAAATGCTCAAATCTGTCCCTTTTTTTGCCAACTACATATAACAGTTGTCTTTTTGTACTTTTTTCTTGTAAAAAATGCTCTTTTTTTTAAATTTCCCTGCAAAATTAAGAAATAATAGTATTTAGTCAATTATGTAGCAAAAAGTTTATGTTAAAAGTTTGGGTGCATCATATCAGTTCCACTGTTACACACATTTATACATAGACACAGTTTTAGTATAAAGGCTTAAAGTTTTCTTTAGTGGTTGGAAGTGGACGCGATTTTGTGTGTGTGTGTGAATTCTCTTATCTTAATGGAAAAGTGTCCAAGCCCAGAGGCCAGAGTTGTGACCAGCACCAAAGTCATAATAGATAGTCGTCCCAACTGCTTTAGACATTCGTCCGTTTCCCTTCTTTTAGACATAGTTCCACTCTTTTTTTATCTAGACCTTTGTTTCTTTTTTCTAGACACTCATATATGTATGTACATACTGCTCATTCGATATATTTTATCGTATTTCCATCCTTTAAATTATATATTTATTGATAAAACGTAAAAAAATGATGAAAAACAGGTCCAAGACACTTTAGACATTCGTCCCAACTGCTTTAGACATTCGTCCCAACTGCTTTGGACATTCGTCCCAACTACTTTGGACATTCGTCCCAACTACTTTGGACATTCGTCCCAACTGCTTTAGACATTCGTCCCAACTGCTTTGGACATTCGTCCCAACTGCTTTGGACATTCGTCCCAACTGCTTTAGACACTGTTCAATTCTTTTTAGACAATGTTCCCTAGTCGTTGAGGGCTTGGGAGCCCCGGCTTTCTCCTTTAATGTTCAGCTGATGGTGTAGTGTCATTGTTGAAGCTGGTTGGCTGCGTCCATCCAGCCAGATCACGCACGTCCATTAGCATCGTCGTCCGACTGCCCATCGATCGATGAGAATTCACAATGCTTACTTTACTGCCAAATGGACACTTACTTACTATTCTTAGTAGACATTTTATCAGTGCTTTTCTACACTACTGACTTTTCGTCTACAAGTATTTATGTAATGTACTTACTGTTGATTCTACAATCTACATATTATGTACTTGCAACACTCCTCTTTCTCACTGACATGAAGCAATAATGAATTAATGCTTTTAGCCTCATCATCTCTTCACAAAAGAAATATTCAGTGCTTTCTCTCCGCTTTAACACTGATACTCTAATGAACTAATAATTAATCATGTATCCTTAATCATTTATTAATCATTTACTCACAATACTTGAAATCATGGACTTTTTATGAAATAATCCTTCTTAAAAATGTCTCCAAGGCCATTTGGCACTGGCCAAGACGTTGAGTCCACGACCTAGGATCGATAAGGAAGAGGGGCAGGAAACGTGGGCTGGTTGTAGCCAGCCTCCAATTGGTTGCCTCATGCTATCTCATTTATGCTGCTTCTACACGTACAAAAGTCACTTTTATTGTAGTAAAAGTAGTAGGAATAGCAATAAAAGTAATAGTAGTAGTAGTAGTGGTAGTAGTGGTAGAAGTAGTAGTGGTAGTAGTAGTGGTGGTAGAGGGGTTTGATGGTAGTAGATAGTGCTCAAGGGAGCAGAAAAGGAGATGGTCCGGCCGTCTTGTGTGGATGTCTGGCCATTCGAATTTATGGCATGACCAGCGAACACCGGCCAGAATCGCGTCCAAACGGCCAGACACAATAGGAAACCCTATCTTGGAGGCAGTAGTCATTTCGGAATTGTGGATATTACGTAGGTAGGGAAAAGAGGAAAGCTAAAATGTAGTAGAAGTAGCAGGAAAAGAAGGAATTGTGCTTGTAGAAGAAGAAGAAAAAGTAGAAGTAGTAGTAGTAGTAGCAGAATAAAAAGTAGTAGAAGTGGAAGTAGTAGTAGTAATAGTAGTAGTAGTAGTGGTAGTAGTAGTAGTAGCAGCTGCAGCAGAATAAAAAGTAGTAGAAGTAGAAGTATTAGAGGAAGAAGTAAAAGTAGTAGTGGATGTAGTAGTAGTAGTAGTAGCAGCTACAGCAGAATAAGAAGTAATAGTAGAAATAGTAGTAGCGATATTGTTCTCTTCTAAACGTTTCCCAACTTTAAAGATGTTTAGTAAAGTATAAACGCGACATTTATATTGGAACATGCTAAAAATGTTCTGATAATGAGTTAAAAGTTGCGTATTCACATTGTTCTCGTTTGGCACGTATGTATTCCAATTTGGACATGGAGTCTCGTGTGTTGTCCAGCTTGCTGGTTGCAACGGCTTTCCTCTCCACGCCCAAGGGACATTTGAATGTGCCAGCCAGATAGTTCGGACTCAGCACAACCAACGACCATTGCCACCAACAGTCAACGTGCAAAATGGGCTACGGATCTTGGTCTATGGAATTTGGTCTAAAACTTCATTTACAGGGATTTAGAGCCCCATTTTGTCATTTTCTGCTAAAATCACTTCTCTAACAATTCCTTGTGCCTTTTAGATGAACGGTAAAAAGGCCAATTCATCGAACTTCAAGGCTTCAAATGCCAAAAATGATGCCTAGGAATTTGGTCTACGGTAGACCAAAATGCTGTAGACCATTTTGCTCGGTAGCGTCTGTGCTCCCTCAATCTGGGTGTAGAGGCTATCTATCGTCTTTGGTCTCATGCATGAGTTGCTCGCGTCGGCCGAATGCCAACTCTTGCTCACCCATCCGATTCCAACTGGCAAGAGGGTCAAACCGAAAAAAGGAACGACTTTTCATATTAAATAATACTAAAGAATTAACATATAATGTGACTTTTTAGTTTTTACACTTAAAAAAATCGAACTTTTTTCTGCCCAATTTAATAAGAGTAGTACGTACTAATGTCACGAATTCTTATATATTTAAAGGAAATTTTTATTTGAACCCAATTGACTATTAATAAAAGTTTAAAATAGGTTTTAAACATACTAGCTAGTAGTAGTTTATAGCAGTACTGTACTACTTTAGTATTGAAATAGGGTGAGTCTCATTAAAATGGGATTTGCGAGCTCTGAGCACGCTTCAATACTTCGCTCCCTCGACTCCCTTTGCTCAAAGCCGACTTACTTGACCCAGCACAAATCCAATTGAGCATTACGTAACCCTCTCTTTTACATAACTTATACTCTTTCCTTTTCTACATATTGGAACATTACGTAGTACATTATGGCTCGAAGACAGAAATCAAGAGCTTGATTTGTAGCATTAAAAGGACTTTTTTTGACTTTTTTGACTTCTTTTTTTTTCAACATAAGGTTGGAGTAGTAATGGAAGAAGAAAAATAGAAGTAAGTAGAAGAAAAGTAGTACTAGTTCTAGTTTATACTTACTAGTAGTAGTTTTAAATTCCTAGTAGTAGTAGTAGTAGTAGAAGATGGAAAGCAGAGTAGAGATGGTATTGGTGTCCATTTTTCTCCCTGGTGGATTTCTCCTGGGGTCGACAACGCTTTGTCATTGGTCCGTGAACAATAAGCTTTCCTGCCACCAGAACTGGCCACACACAACACAACATTACTACATATTAACATTATTTACTTTCACAGTACATGTACTTAACATCACTACAGTACTTTAAATATGTACACAAGCAGTTTGGACTTTACTTTAGTGAAGTCAATGTACAGGGTCGATCAGATAAATTGTTGCGTTTTTTTATGATGAAATTGTTTGCAGGTCATTAAATCCATAATAATATGCTTTCATAACAAAAATTATAGAGAATTCCTACTGAAGGGGCCGCACTCAGCAAATTTGTCTCCCTTAAGTCTTTCTACCCCAGCAATAAAATGGTGAAAGTGATGGAAATATGCAATAAATAAAGTTTAAGGTTCAGATAATTGCGCAAACTTTCTTCTATAATGAAGTTTGCCTTTTGTCCTTTGCAAGTGCGTCGCGAATACGTAAAAATCGCGACAATTTATCTTATCGACCCTGTACATATAAAGAGAGTAGAGCTTTCTAAAGGATAGCTGGACATCTCTGTACATACCAATATGTACTTAATATGAGAGAATTTTTGTTAAATCGAGACTTTACTGTATTAATATTATAATAACTAATAAGTTATACTTTTGCTGCTAAAAATCCACTGCAATTTGTTATTTCTGCCACTTTTCTACTACTACTACTACTTCTAAAAGTGCTCGTAAAGACAGTTTATAAGAAGAAATGACGACTGGCTGTATAAGAAATTCAGGACACGTGGTCAGTCCAAAGTAGCTGCAATGCTCGTACCACTTTTTTGGCTGGCTTTGCTCTCAACTTTCCAAAGTTTCGTTCCGGACCACTGACTCAATCTACTATGTACTTACTACATTAAGTAGTAGTAGAAGTAGTCGCAATGTTAGCTGCAAAAGTAGCAGTAAAAGTAGTAGTAGTTGTAGCAATTTACTGCTTTTAAAGTACAGATCGAGTTGGGATACTTGAGACTTTGAGAGAGACGATCGCTCTCTCCTCAATCGCGATCAGAATGCCAACAACAAAGACTTCAGCAACAACAACAGCAACGACGACAACGAGTGGAACGACGACAACGAGTGGAACGACGATGACGTGTTGGACGTGACCAAGTGCGACTACTACTAAAACTACTACTAAACTGTACTACGACTACTACTAAAAAAGTGTGACTTCGAATACAATGGATTCAAAAAATTTTTAAAATATGTCTTCAATATTATATTAAACTCAAAATTTTGAGTAGACCAAAACCTAATTGTCTACTTACTTCTAAATGTTGAATGTAGGACTACATAAAATGTATGTACAGTAGTAGACGTTTTTTGTGGTAGACAAGAAGAAAAAAAGATTTTTCTCATAGTTCGCGGTGGATTGAATCGAAATTGTCGTTCGCACCTCAAACACATTACGTATACATCACTAATAAGCACTAATAACATTTACTTTACAACTACTGCACTATTTATTATGACTACTACCATAAAATATCGTTAATAAGAAAGAAAAAAATACATAAAATATTGAGAATTTACTGTATTGACAAGAATTTTCAAAAAGGGTTTTGTGTGTCAAGCAACTTTTTATCAATTGAATTGGAACAGCTGCGATTGATTCGCGGCTTGAATGTCATTTCGTGACCCACACTTCGACAAAGCCTCATCAAAGCGATCGGCCCTACTTTTTTAGCACTACTGTAGACATAACACATTATGACTACTGTACTATAATGCTACTGTAGACGTTCGTTTATTGATGTTATTATATGTGTTCGTTGTGTTGATTAGGAGTGGTCGCTGAATCTCATCGGTCGGTCGCGACAACGCTTCATCGCTCACAACAACAAAAAAAAGATACAATTCTCACTTTTTAACAATATGTACTGAATTATTACACGAATACTCTTACAACTATTAATAATAATGAAAGAGAAACGTAGATGTAAGTAAGTAGTTGTAGTGACTTAAGGTCAACGAGTAGCAAAAGGTGACAAAACACAGTAATAAAAGTAGAAGTAAACTTGAGGTAGCACGAATAAAAACAGTTGCAGTCGTAGTAATCTAGTAATTTTAGTAGTAGTTGTAGACAAGAAGTAGATATAAGTAGACAAAAAAAGTCGATAGAAGTAGACAAAAAGTAGATAGAAGTAGACAAAAAAAGTCGATAGAAGTAGACAAAAAAATTCGGTGTAAGTAGCAGTAGTCGCAAGTTCTTTTTGCAATGCTCTTATAACAAAAGCAAGTTCTTTCTCTTCTCCATTTTGTACAACATCTATGGGCGTGGCCCTTGGGTCACGCCCATTTCGGACCCCCTTAAAACAACCCAAAACATATTGTGGCCTTGTAGAACATTACGTATATAAGTAGTACACATACATTCTTCATTATTGAAGTACTATTATTACTTTACTTTATGGAGTAGTAGTAGTAGTAGTAGTAGTTTTATGTTGTATCTACATTACTAGTGTTTCTTGTGCCCCTTGGAAGGGGTTGAGGCAAATAAGAATGAATGGCGATCCCTTCAACGAGTTTTTTCGGAGCCCATCGAAGGGAATGAATGATCCTCGTAAAAGGAAGATTCTCCAACCTCTTTTTTATTGTCTTCATGACTCCTTACCAACACTAAAAGTATAAGAACAGAAGCATAAGAACGTCTTCTTTACATTTATTGACCTCTAATATGTGGACATATTAAAAAAAGTTATTTTTTAAAAGAAATGTGTATATCAAAATTTTGGAAAATTTCACTCGACTAAGCTTTTTTTCAAACTTGTGTGCCTTCATCTCTCAAAATGTCTTTATTATTCTCATACGAGTATTATGACCTTGATTTATTCTTTTTGTTGCAGGTGAACGGACAATTGTATACATGGGACGCCATTTTGGATTCCTTGGCCCAAGTTTTGGAGAAAATAATAAGAAGAAGAAATGTTAAAAAAGACAACTTTTATTACAGCAAAAATGTACATTACCCAATGTTATTGTGAAAAAGCTCGTCTCCCATTGGCTCAAATGACCCGAATTGGTCAAAGTCGCTTTCCGATTGGTCAACACGAATCATTGCAGAGCGGTCAGTCCTCAGCTCTCATTGGCTGCTATTCATCGATCCCAACACTTTCCATGAGAAAATGTTTGTTAAAAAGTGTGTAATTTTTGCATTTTTTTGAAATTTTAAGGTAAAATGTGTTTGATTTTATTCTTTTATTCAATTTTCTTCTCTTTTGCTTAAAAAGTGCGTCTTTTTGTGTTTTTACGAAAATATCTGGCTTGTCCTGTAAATAGTAAATATCAGAGGAGGCTTTCTGTTGCCATTACATTGACTCGATATTATTGCATTCCAAGCAAATCGTTATTGATACGAGTACAATATAAGCCTTTCTTTGACCCTGTATATAAAAGTTTCTTTATTGTTGCCTATGTTGTTGCCCTCGTTGTTGCCTATGTTGCCTTTGTTGTTGTTGCCTGTTGTTGTTGTTGTTGTTGCTGTTGTTGTTTTTGTTGCTGTTGTTGTTGTCGTTCTTCTTATTCTCTTAAGCAATAAACTCAACATACTGCCCCTAAATACAAAAAAAGTCCCTTCTCTAGCATGTTCTCTGGCAACATTGTGGTGGTCGTTTGGACAAGATGAAAAATGGTGGCCATCCCCACCACCAGCCAGACCCCAATGTCTGTGTCTCTAAAGCTCCAGTACAGCATTACGTATAAACTCGTACTTCAATGTGCTCTTGAATAAGGACCAAAGGAGGCTGAGCTTGTCCACCAGGGACACGTGCTCCTCCTTGTTGTTGTTGTCCTTGTTGTTGTTGTTGTTGTTGTTGAATGGCTTAGGCTATGTTGGTCGTTTATGGCCGTCCAGAGAGTCTTTTCTCCCTGTGGTCGACTTGATGAAAAGGAAAGCCAGCCCATGCATACTGCATGCCCCAAAGAGACACTACCAGACAATGCCCCAAACCATGCATGCCATTATTAAAGTCACTAAAAGTGTTAGTTGGGATCCTTTGTAGTAGGAGTGGTCGCTTTGTTAAGCCCCTTTTAATCACTGAACAAAGTATTGAAGTAGCAGTTTGCTGCACATTTTTACCATCAAAATATCACATACAGTACGTACTTTTGTGTATTATACAGCTAGTGATTTAATACCGGAATTCAAACAATGCGAGGCAAGTTTGGAGTGCATCAAATACGTACCTATTACATAGAGCCAAAGTCAATTTTGTTACTATTACAGTAGCTACTGCAGTAAAAGTTTAAATGTGGTTGCGAGTGACCAACTTTGGAATTTGCAGTTTCTCCCAACAAAAACAAACAAACCAACTCTCTGCCAATGTTGCCAACAAGTACACAAAGTTTGTTTGAACTTTCAAAACTCTTCTCTCTCTCTGTCTCTTCCTGTGCATTTTTGCACGGTTTTTTTTTGCAAAATTTGAGCTGGTCACTCTCTCTTGAATGTTGCCATTTTTTCTGCAATTTTCATTTTTGTTTTGTGCAAATTTTGACAAAAAATATACATACTATTTAAAGGCTTTGCAGGGGTACAATAAGAGCACTTTTGCCAAGGACACTCGCCAAGGAGAGGATTGAGCAAATAAAAAAGAGAGTAATAGAAAAAACAATAGAAAAAATAGAAAAAGTAAAAGAAAAAGTAGCAGTAGCAGTAATAGTAGTAGTAGCAGTAAAAGTAGTAGTAGAAATAGTAGTAGCAGAAATAAAAGTAGTAGTAGCAGTAAAAGTAGTAGTAGCAGAAATAAAAGTAGTAGTAGCAGTAAAAGTAGTAGTAGCATAAGTGTAAGGGTCAATGATCGATTTCTGTGATGGACGGACGACGTATGGGTCGTCACGCGCCCTGACATCCGAGTGGAGTGCTTGGAATCGACTCGATGCTCTGTGAAAAAAGGGGGGAGAAAAAGGAGAGAGCTAAAGTCACTATACTAACTCTATGTGCATCAAAAGTGAATATTCTAGAATATTCCATGAATTTTATTTACTTAATAAGTAATATATATTTAAGTTATATTTTTATTTAAAACTTTATGCGATCTCGTAATTTTTGCTAATAACAAAAGACTAAAAAGTATAATTTTAAACAACTATTATTATACACGTTTTTTTCAAAATTTCAAAATTTAATTAATTTTTTTTTTCATTTTCATATAAAAGACTATAGATATCAGTGCACACTTTCGCTATTAAATGCCAAAAAAGAACGTACTACTGTAAATATATATAGTATACTAGTATGGACATTGAGGGGAGCTATGGAAAAATCTATAGCCAACAGATGCCTGTGAGTTTCTCCAATAAAAAGACGAGACTTTGCCAAGAACATAACACACACAAAAAAACTTTTATGTATATAATCATTTTATGCTACATTAACTGTACTACTCCTTTTATTAATAGAATATAGTAGTAAATACTAAATACACAATGTTCAGAATTGTGACTGAATTGACCCCACCCAAAAACGCTTTTTTTGTGCATATGCAAATGTGGAATTGGACACGCAGTCCATTCTATGTCAGGACAAAAAAAAGTTACTGTACCAGTTACGTAATCTGATGTGTCAGTCGCAGATGCGTCCAATCTTCATTATTGGTCGGTCAGTCAATT
>JAOXNJ010160359.1:0-10772 GCA_028566655.1 Metis holothuriae
AAATGCAGCAAGCCCAATAAAAATCAGTCCTCAACGCCCATTTTGCTCTGAAAGCGATGCACCCCATCGGTGAGGGGCAAAATTGGTGGACGGGCTGATTTTTGCAGGGATCGCTGTCATTTTCTTGTGGCTATTGCATAATTTGGGTTCGACCCAAACAAAAAGCTCTCTTGATTCTAAGCAGTTTTCGCTGCAAAGTGCGTCTTCATGAGTCGAAATGCCAAGTTGAGCCGCCAAACAGCGGAGACCCAAATCGAGCTAGAGCTAGAGCTGGATGGCTCTGGGCAGGTTGCCGTGCAAACGGGGATTGGCTTTTTTGACCACATGCTTACCTTGCTGGCCTCTCACGCTCGTTTTGACTTGCAGGTGCGCTGCCAAGGGGATCTCGAAGTTGATGGCCACCACACCGTCGAAGATGTCGGCATTGCCCTCGGCCAGTGCTTGGCTGAGGCGGTGGGGGACAAGGCGGGCATTGCGCGTTATGGCTTTGCTTACTTGCCCATGGATGAGAGTTTGGCGCGGGTGGCCTTGGATTTTTCTGGCCGCGGTTTGTTGGTTTTGCGCGGCAGTCCCGAGCCACCGCCGCAGTTGACTCCCCTGATGTCATTTACTTTGGTGGAAGAGTTTTTCCGCGCCGTGGCGCACCGCGCCGGGATTACTCTGCACGCCGAGTTACTTTACGGGCGTGACGGCCACCACCAAGCAGAGGCACTTTTCAAAGGCCTGGGGCGGGCGCTGCGCATGGCCTTGAGCGATGATCCGCGTGAGTCTGGCATTCCGAGTACCAAGGGTTCCTTGGCGTGAGTATCCTTTCCTCTTTTTTCTATGAGCACAGTGGTCATTGATTACGGCGCAGGTAATTTGCGCAGCTTGAGCAACAGTTTGCGCGAGATTGGCTGCGAGGCACGGCTTGCCCAAAGACCTGAGCAGCTCGCTGGAGCCGAGCGCCTCATTTTGCCTGGTGTGGGTGCCTTTGGCAATTGCTTGAGCGAAATTCGCGCCCGTGGTTTTGCCGAGCCTGTGCAAGAATGGCTGGCGGCAGACAAGCCCTTTTTTGGCATTTGCGTGGGCTATCAAGCCTTGTTTGAGCGCAGTGAGGAATCTGCAGAGCAGGCGGGTTTGGAGGCACTCAAGGGCGAGGTGCGCCACTTTCCCAGCGGTGACTGGAAAATTCCCCACATGGGCTGGAATTTGGTCAAGGCCGCAGAGCCTGAGTTGCCCCTTTGGCAAGGGTTTGAGCCCTCCAGCTACTTCTACTTCGTTCACTCCTACTACCCAGCGCTGGCCGACGAAAGCTTGGCAGCGGCATGGACCGAGTACGCGGGCGTGCGCTTTGCTTCCGTGAGTGCGCGAGCGGGCGGGCTCCAAGTGGCCACCCAATTTCACCCAGAAAAAAGTCAGGCCAATGGCTTGCGGCTGCTGGGCAATTGGCTCAAGCTATCTGCATGAGTGCATGGGGTTCGCAAAGCAATTCGGTCAAGGGTAAACGCATTGTCGTCACTGGAGCGTCTTCGGGCATTGGCTACGCCACGGCGGAATTGCTCGTCCAAGAAGGCGCGCAAGTACTCGGGCTTTGCCGAGGGGTGGAGAATTTGCCCGCAGGTGTGGAGCCGCTGGCCTGTGATTTGACCAAGCCAGAGCAAATTAAAGCCGCCTTTGCCGAAGTGGGGCAGCAGGGCCAGGGTTTGGATGCCTTGGTCAACAGCGCGGGGCTGGCGATGCTCAGTCATATTGATGAGGGAGACCCTGCCGATTGGCAGCGCATGTGGCAGATTAATGTGCAAGGTTTGGGCATCTGTTGCCAGCAGGCACTGGAGCTATTTCCAGACACAGGCGGGCAAATTATCAATATTTCTAGCATTTCTGGGCACCGGGTGCCGCCGACGGGTGGATTTTACGCGCCCACCAAATTTGCGCTGCGCGGGATGAGCGAAGCGCTGCGTTTAGAGCTGCGATCCAAAGAAAATCCAACCCGCGTGAGCACTGTCTCACCTGGCTTTGTGGAGACACCTTTGCTCAATACCTACTTTAAAGGGCGAGAAAAGCAGTTAAGTGAAGCAAGAAATCAACAAATGATGCTAAATCCACTTGAAGTATCTCAAACAGTACTTTATATCCTTCTAGCTCCATCGCGCGTGGAGGTGGGGGATATTTCTCTGCGTGCGGTGGGGCAGACTGTTTAGTGCACTCTGCTGGATAGTCTGCTGGATACTCTGCTAGATAGGAAAACTAAGTTTCTTAGTAAAAAATCACCCGAGAGGCTAGGTAGAGACTGAGTCCTAAGCGCTAAAGCGCCCAATCACTTCAGGGCAAATTTCACTCGTACTTCTGCATTGAAGCGTAGAGAATCTACTTCCTCAGAACCTCCTTCTGCTGATTGACCCGGGAAGATAAAGTTGTTGCTAAGATTGATATTGCGATTTGACCAAGTGCTGTAGCCAGAAGAATTTTCGCCTTGATAAACTTGCAGCGCTTCACCCAATTGCGCGCCCAGCACCTCGGCCAAGTCTTCGGCCTTGCTACGGGCGGCCTTGGCAGCTTCGAGAATAACTTCTCGGCGCAGTTCGTCGTGCTTGCTAGAACTGGTCCAGAAGTTGTCAATGCTAATACTCTCTTGCTGGAGCAAAATCGCCTCAACTTGCTCTCTTTTTTCAGAGCTAGCAGTTTTAATGAGCACTTTGCGGCTCACCTTGAAGCCATCGGGTATTGAATTGCGGTTTTCATCTTGGCGGTAGTGGCGCATTGAGCTAATGGTCGAAAGGCGTAAAGCCTGTTCGGGAAGCCCCGCTTCGGTGAGGGCCTGTTTGAGCGCTTGCTCAGTTTCGTTGACGATTTGGGAGGCTTCTTGCAAAGTGGCAGCTTGAGCAAACAGGCTTACGCTCCAGTTGAGTTCATCAGGTTGGGTGCTAAGTTGGGCGCTACCGGTGACTTCAATAAAGCGGCCTTGCTCATTTTCCTGAGCGCTGAGTGAACTCAGAAGCAGGATGGGGAGACTAAAAAACAGGGAAATGACTTTGGAGGTTTTCATAAGCTTTGAGATCGAGGGGAAATGGCTCGACTTACGGGCACCTCTAAAAACCTACTTTTGCCATCAACTTGCCCTTTTTTCCTCTATCTTCGTCAGAGACAAATCCTTGTTATCACAAAGGAGCCGCCAAGAATTGTCGCTTCTTCGATAGTGAAAAAAATTGCTGCGTTGCTGTCTAAAATTAGCTTCTTAGAGATACCCTAAAATTAGGTTCTTAGAGATACCCTAAAATGAGGTTCTTAGAGATACCCTTACCCTCATAACGCTCAAAAATTACCATTGAGTCAAGTTTTTTCTTTTTGCTTGTGTAGCTCCACCCTGCAAGCACAAAAAAGTTCGACAAAGCACTTGCTTGGCAAGGTGGTCAGGCGTTTCTTATCTTCTTTCCCTTCTTTGCTTAGTTTTGCTTTGCCTGAGTCCTAGTTTGAAGGGAGGTCTTTAACCCCTGTTTTTCCCATGAGTAGCTCAACGACGAATCACTCTGGCACCACCACCCAAGAGTACCACGCACCCGATGGCGGTAAGCGCACGGAAGCTGCCTATGAGCAGCTCACTGAGGAAATCATGGGCGACAAGCTCGTACTTAACATGGGGCCTTCACACCCAGCCACCCATGGGGTGTTGCGCTTGGTGCTGGAACTCGATGGCGAGAATGTCACTGGCTGCGAGCCTGATGTAGGCTATCTGCATCGCGGCGATGAGAAAATCGCCGAAAACATGCACTATAACCAGTTTGTGCCCTACACCGACCGGCTGGATTACTTGGCACCCTTGGCCAACAATGTGGCCTATGCTTGTGCGGTGGAGAAGCTCTTTGACTGGCAGTTGCCGCCGCGCGGGCAGGCCATTCGGGTATTGGCCTGCGAGTTGGCGCGGATTTCCAGTCACCTGCTTGGCGTCGGCGTGTATGCAATGGATGTGGGCGCTATGACCGTGTTCTTGTACACCTTCACCGAGCGCGAAAAAATCTACAATCTCTGTGAGCAGCTCACGGGCGCGCGCTTCACCACTTCGTGGACGCGGGTGGGCGGACAAACCCGCGATATGCCAGAGGGCTTTGCCGAGGCGGTGCTCAAGTTCTGTGACGAGGTGAGCGTGGCCGCTGACGAGGTGGATGCACTCTTAGTCAAAAACCGCATTTTCCGTGACCGACTCGAAGGCGTGGGCGTGATTTCCAAAGAAGATGCAATTGGCTTCGGCATGACAGGCCCGAACCTGCGTGCCTCGGGCGTGGATCATGATCTGCGCAAGGTGCATCCCTACTTGGGCTACGAGCAGTACGAATTTGATGTGCCCATTGGCTCGACGGGAGACTGTTTTGATCGCTACTTGGTGCGCATGGCCGAGCTGCGCGAGTCGGTGAAGATTATTCGCCAAGTGCTCGCGACCATGCCTGAGGGGCCAATTAATGTGCAAGACCCGAAGAACTTGCTGCCGGACAAAGAGCGCGTGCTCATGAGCATGGAGGAACTCATCCACCACTTTATTATCAGCACCCAAGGCGTGGATGCCCCCGAAGGCGAGGTGTACTTTGGCGCGGAAAATCCCAAAGGCGAGCTGGGCTTTTATTTAAATTCCAAGGGTGGCGGCGTTCCGCACCGGCTGAAAATTCGCAGCCCGTCCTTTGTGAATTTGTCGATTCTCTCCAAGCTGATTCCGGGGCATTTGATTAGTGACATTCCCGCGATTTTGGGCTCGCTGGACTTTGTCATGGGCGAGTGTGATCGCTAGGGGCTTTCGTACTTCGTCTATGGCCTTTTTTTCGCAGAAGTTTGGGCTTGGTGGCCTGCGGTTGTTGGTGCCAAGCTTGCTGGCCATGAGCTTGCTGCTGAGCAGTTGCTCGACTCGGGATACCAGCTTGGATGACAAAAGCATGGAGGAGTTACTCCAAAGTGAGCTCCTCGAACTCGACTGGAACAGCGGCGATTTGGTTGAGGCTAGTTTGCCCGATGACACTCGCTGGGTGCTCTTCTACGCTTCGGCGAGTTGGTGTGGGCCTTGTCAAAATTACACGCCGGCCTTGCGCGAGTGGTATGAAAAGACCCAGAAGCAAGGCTCTAAATTTGAAGTGGTGCTAGTCAGTGGGGATTTCAGCCCAGAATCTCTACAAGCTTATGTGGAAAAGACTGCTATGCCGTGGAAGGTCTTGAGCTTTGCCGCTAGTGATAGTTTGGCGATGGTCAATTTTAAGGGGCCTTATCCCTCCAGCTATCTAGTTAACTTAGAGACGGGCGAACTCGTGGATCAAGACGCGGGTGCGCAAGGTGTGGGAGGCCGCAAGCTGCATTCCACGGTGGCTTCGTTGGAAGAACAACTTGCCAAGCTCTAGCTTCTCCTCTTAACTTAAAGAATTCTCCTCAAGAACAACTCGTAAGCGATTTTTTTGCCCATGAACCTCCCCGACCACCTGCTGGAAGAAATTGACCAACGCATCAGCCACTATCCCGTGAGCAAGCGCTCGGCGGTCTTACCTGTGTTGCATGTCATTCAGCATCACTACGGCTTTATTTCCACTGAGGCAGTGGACTGGGTGGCAGAAAAGCTGGAGCTGGAACCCGTTCAGGTGCTTGAGGTGGTCACTTTCTATCCGGGTTTTCGCCAAACCGAGCCGGGGCGCTTGCACTTTCGCGTTTGTCGCACGCTTTCCTGCGCGATGGCGGGCTCTTATGAGTTGATGGAAAAGCTCTGCGAGCTCAAGGGCATTGACCTAAGCCAGATGGACGGCCACAAAAACCCGATGCTGGTTTCAGATGATGGCGAGGTTTCCGTCGAGTTTGCCGAGTGCCTCGCCGCCTGTGGCTTTGCGCCCATTTGCATGGTGGGCGATGACACCCACGAGAAAGTCACTGCGGACAAGGCCGAGGACTTGCTCAAGGAATACCAGAGCAAAAGCATGCATTAACTCGCCTTCAACTCCCAAGGGAGCGCGGACTTTCCAGTCAGCGGGGGTGGAAGAATCGACACGAAGTGTTTATTGTTGTAGCGCGGTGTTGGAGAGTATTTTGGGTTAAAGCACTTCCTCAGCAGCAATTGGCTGCATCCAGCTTTCTTTGGCAAACCAGGTGCGCTGGCGTTTGGCGTATTGACGGGTGAGAATGCTTAGCTTTTCGGTGGCTTTTTCAGTGGAGATTTGCCCTCCGAGCCAATCTTGGGCGAGCTTTAAGCCAATCACTCGTGAGGCCGTGGGGCCGAGGGTTCCGGTTTCCAGCGCCCAAAGTTCGTTGGCGAGAGCCTCGCTGGCAAACATCTGCTGCGCTCGGGCTTGGATGCGTGCCCACAGCGGCTCTCTTTCCCATGTCAGAACAAGGCCTTCGAGGGCTTGTTGCGGCGGCTTTTCCCAGCCTAAGTCGGCCTTGCGGTATTGGCTGATGGGCTCGCCCAAAATCTGGCACAGGGCAAGAGCGCGCTCCACTCGGCGCGGATTTTGTAGATCGATGCGGGTGGCTTCCAAGGGGTCTAGGGCTTGCAACTCGGCTACATTTTCTGCCAAAGGGCGGGCGCTGAGTTCGGCTTGCAGTGCTGGTGGGGTGGGCGGCAGGTTTGGCGAGAGTCCGTGAGAAAAGGCGCGCAAGTACAGCCCTGAGCCGGTGACGATGAGTGGCCACTTGCCTGTTTGCTGGAGTTGTTCGACTTGGCTTTGGGCACTAAGGGCGAATTCGGCTGCGTTGAGTTCGACTTGCAGCGGGTAGCAGCCGTAGAGGTGGTGGGGAACGAGTTGAAGCTCTTGTTCACTGGGTTGGGCTGTGAGTGTGCGCAAGCCCTTGAGTGCTTGAAAGGGGTCGAGATTGACGATTTCACCGCTGTAGGTTTGCGCAAGTTGCAGGGCGAGCTTGCTTTTGCCGCTGGCGGTGGCGCCGGCGATGACCAGCGGGGTGCGGCTTTGAGCAAGCTGGGCAAAATCTACGCTTGTGGGGAGTTGCTGCTGCTTAGTTGGCATACTGAGCTGGGCTGACATCGGGCAAGTCTTTGGCGTACTGGCGCAGGATGCGGCAGAGGGCTTCAACGGCGCGTGGATTTTCGGTGAGAAGGTGCCAGTCTGGGATCAGGTCTTCGCTGCTGGCGCTCTCCAGATGGGAAGAGGCGTAGGGGACGACCAAGTCATCGCTTTGTTCGGCTTTTCGAAGCCACTGCGCCTTGCCGATAATGGAGTGGTGAGGCACTTGAATTTCAACGGCGTTGAGAGCCTCATAAAAGGGGTGGCCGGGCTCTAGCTGGCTGACTCCATCGATGCCGCCACCGCGAAAGTTGGCGAGTTCGGGGTTGCTCCAGGGTTGCCAATCGACTTCCTCGCTGGTGAGGTTGCCCAAGACCTGGGCGGGCAATTGGGCAATTTCCAAGGCCAGATCCAGCAGGCCAAGCTGGGCGAGTCGGGAGCCGCGGTGGGGGACTGCTAAAAAAACCACGCTATCGATGTGTTCATTGGCCTCGAAGTACAGGCTCTCCTGCAAGCTTTGCGCAACTTCTGGCGCCAGAGTGTCCATTTCCTCCAGCGGGACTTTGAAAAAGGCCTCCCAGAAATGATTTTCTGAGTCAATGACCTGCATGCGCGAAATCAGCCCTCCCATGCTGTGGCCAACAAAGATGGCGTGCCTGCTAGCAATGCCTTGAGCGCTGGGGTCGATGACGCGCCGCCAGTGGGCAAACTGCTGGCGCAGCGATCTGGCCGAGGCGACGATGGGAAGCCCTGTGGGATAGGCAAAGTAGAGCGGTTGGTACTGGGCTTGCAGCACAGGATCTGCGAGAATGGCGTTGACGGCGCGTCGCCAGATCATCGGGTGAGAGCCCAAACCGTGGACAAAAACCACGGGCACTTTGTCGGCGGTGCCTCGGCTGAGTTGGTAAAGCGAGCGCCGCTCGGGGTCGGCCAGCGGAGTGAAGAGCCCTTCGAGACCAACGCTGTCCCACAGCCCGCGCTTGAGCATGGGCGGCAAGGGGGCGCTCAAGTTTCGCTGCAAGGGAAATTCTCGCTGCCCGAGGCGAGCGCGATCTTGGAGCTGGGCATCAAAGAGGCGAAGCTCAACGGAGATGACTGGTTGATTTTGGCTTCGACTGGGTTCGCCTTGGCGGTTTTGGCTACCTTGATTGCTGGTTTGCTGCAAATCAATCACGGCGGTGATGGCCTGGGCAAAGCCTTCTTCGGGGGCAAACTGCTGCTCGATGCCCAAGGTCTCATCCGCATATTCAGCAACGAGGGCGATGCCGAGGCCTTCGCTTCGGGCGACTTCACCCCAGACGAGTTGGGGCAGGGGAATGGCTTCTGCCAAGCGAACCTTGCGTAGGTGTGAGGTGAGCACCCCGCGACGGCGAGAATCCTGTTCTGAAAAGTAAAGTCGGTACTGACGGCCTTGGGTATCGCTGAGTAAAACGCCTTCTTCGCCCCAGCGGGTTTCATTTTGGAGGCCGTAGAAACTTAAGAAAAATTGCTTGAGTTGCTCGTTGTAGGCCTTCAGCGCGAGTTGCTCAGCCTGCGTTCCTGGGGCGCTTTGGAGCAAGGCTTTGCGCAAATCCAGCAATTCACCGAGTTCCTTGCCAGCCTTGGTCTCGCTGGCATTCAGGTTGGCAAGCTGGTGGGCCAAGGAGCTGTAGCGCACGCTTTGGCAGCTTGTGAAGGCCAGCAGCAAGCAGGAGAGCAAAATCCAGAGCTTCATTTTTTCATTGGGAGGTTAGCAGACAACTCAAGTTGAGCCTTCGCCTTCGGCTTCCTTTTCGTGGCGCAACAAAATGGCTTGCAAGCGCTCGCTGAGGTCTTCGGCGGCAATGCCTTTTTCCAGCTCTCCGCCAATGGCCAGAGAAATGAGGCCTGTTTCCTCACTGACGACAATGCAGATGCAGTCCGTCTCTTCACTCAGGCCGATGGCGGCACGGTGACGCAGACCCATGCTGCGGTCTTCAAATTCGCGCTGAGAAAGCGGAAATACGCAGGCGGTGGCGGCGATGCGGTCTTCGTCTAAAATCATCCCGCCATCATGCAGGGCGGTGCGCGGTTGAAAAATGCTTTCGATGAGTTCTTGCTTGACCTTGGCATCAATAATCACCCCAGTTTGGGCGTGGGTGTCCAAATCCATGCGCCGCTCAATGGCAAAGAGTGCGCCAAAGCGCTTGCGCGAGAGAGATTGAGCAGTTTCCACTAAGACTTCTAGGGTCTCTGGCTGGTAGCGGTTAATCTGAAAAAAGCGGCTACTTAAGCTGGTGAGGCCGCGTCGCAGTTCAGACTGAAAGAGTACCACCAAGGCGAGCAAGCTCACCATCGCAAAGTCACGCATCACCCAGTGTAGTGTAGGCATTTGCAGAAATTGAGCAATTGCACTAAGGGACAAAATCACTGCCGCACAAAGCAAGATCACTCGTGCTACCCGCAGTTTGCGCAGCAAAAAGTAAAGGCCGCAAAACAAACCAAGAATCAGCAAGATTTCCACCAACAGGCGTGCTTGTTGGGGTAAAAATCCGAGGATGAGAAACTCGCTTGGCATGATTTGGGTTTATAAGACTTTCCTTTAGGGATGCCCTTTGATGGCGCTTTTGGAAACTAGTTCTGTTCTTTCAAACGCATTCTTTTCGCTTCTGGTCAATCAAAAACGCGAATCCAGCACAAAAAAGACCAGAATCATATCTTTCATTATTTTCTGAAACTTTTGCTTGATTTCTTTGTGTGCAGTGATAAACTTGGTATGTAAAGGATACGAAAATCAAACAACTTTTCTACTATTGTTCGCTCCTTTTTTCCTGTTTTTTTCTTCCCCCACTAAGCATCTGTTCTCCCTTCACCACTTCCTCTGATGGCCATTACTCTGATTCAAAAGCCCCCGTTCCCGAAAAAACTCATCGGCGCTCAGCTCAAGGAAGTGGAGTCGCAGGTGATGGCTCAAGTGGAAGAGTTTGATCCCGGCTTGCGCGGGCAAATGGAAATTATCTGCGCAAGCGGCGGCAAACGCATTCGTCCTGCGCTGTCACTGCTCAGCGGCGGGGCGACTGGCAGAGTCCATCAGGGACACCTCACTCTCGGCGTGGTGTTGGAACTCATCCACATTGCCAGCCTAGTCCATGATGACATCATTGATGAGGCGGACACTCGCCGCAGTGAGCCGACGGCTTCGGCGCGCTGGGGCTCTCACACGGCAGTGCTCTTGGGCGATGCGCTCTTTGCTCACGCTTTGACTTTAGCCACTAGCCTAGATGACCTGCATTTCTCTCGCCGTATCGGCCAATCGGCTCGCGATGTCTGCTCTGGAGAGGTGCTACAAACCCAGCGTCGCTTTGACCTCACCGTCACAGAAGAAGAGTATTTTCACATGATTGGGCTCAAAACTGGGGCGCTTTTTGCCACCGCCTGTGAGCTGGGTGCCTACCTCAACGGCGGTGATGAGGCTCAAATTGCCAGCATGTATGACTACGGCATGGCGCTAGGAACTGCTTACCAAGTTTACGATGATATTCTCGATTTGGTGGCCGATGAGCGCGACGCGGGCAAGACCTTGGGCACGGATCTGGAGAAAGGCAAGCTGACTCTGCCCTTGCTCTGTCTGTTGGCGCGCGCTACCTTTGCGCAGAAAGAAAAAATTTCTTCTTACCTGCTGCATGAGCAGGGAGTCCCCGTCGAAGTTCTTGCGGGCATCGCTGATTATGAAGGTGCCATCGAAGAATCCATCACCAAAGCTGAAGAGATTGAAAGACGCGGCTTGCAGGCCATTACTTGGCTGCCCGATACCCCCTACCGCGATGCTCTGGAGGGAGTGGTGGCCGAATT
>JAOXNJ010160470.1:0-10770 GCA_028566655.1 Metis holothuriae
CATAAAATGTACTAAATATATAATGTATTGAGTATATTTTAAGCAGTAAGTGATAATAATGTGTTAAGGATCTTTTTCCCACGATCAACATGGGATGCCAATGGAGCTGAACCGACGCCAAGCAGACACTTAGCTGTCCTTGCAATCTCGAATGTTAGATGTCATCGTTATTTTTGGTTGTAGTACTAAATAAAGTCGACGTTAAGTTATTTTTGTCCTCATTAGTGGAGGCAGCTTTAACTAAAGTGGTTGTGCTCGTGTCCCCACTTAAGGTCGTTGCTAGTCGAATCTTGTTGGGGTCAGAGAAGCTACTAACATTCGGCTACATACTAAAGCCAATAAACGAACTTGACTAACTACTGCTACAATTAGTGCTAGTACAGTGAGCTGTTCTAGCTTCTACTACTACTCTTACTAGTTATACATACATATTTCTTCTTTTACTCTTTCTGCTTTTTCTATTACTATGTACTATATAACGTTTCTTCTCCTGCTGCTATGTTTACTAATTGGCTACTTCTACTAGACGTTTACTTCTACTTCTACTACTGCTACTACTACTTCTTCTTCTTCTACATTTACTAAAGTGTTTACTATGCCCCTTCTGTCTACTGCTATTACTACTGCTACTCCTCTATTGCTGACTTCCTTCCAGTAGAGGCACTGTAACGCCACTGCTACTTTATGTCCCAAAAACTCCAGTGGGTTGTACTTTGTCAGTAATGGTCGGTCAGTGGGTCCAAGGTCGACTTTTGTTGTTCCAACGGTCGAACTTCAACTGCTTTTTGGACTTTGGCCCCAGGCCACGGACGCCATGGAACCTGTTCTTAAGGATTATTCTTGCTGGCCTTGTCCTTCACTTTTGGGCGCCAAACAACGTCTATGCTCCAACCCCCAGTGCTCCAGGACATTCATATCTAAGAGATGTTTTCTTAGTTCTTTTTACTTATTACTTGGTACTTTGTTATTGTAATTTGTTGTTGTTATATTACTTGTCTATTAAAGTGGCTGATTTCATATGTTATTGTGGAAAAAAGAGGGGCTAAATTGTGACACTTAATTGTTTTCCACAATCTACAATATTAATGTTTATTCCTTATCTATTGTATTGAATGGAAGTCTTGCAACTTTATTTCTACTACTTCTTCAGCTCTTCTACAGTTCCTCAACTTACTTACAACTCCTTATATCAGCAAGTTTGTACTTCCAATACTGTTTAATATGAATTTAGTCCCCTTTTAAAAGACAGTACAAATAAAGAGATGTAAGTATATAGAGGCAAGACTGGTCGACGGTCCAAGGCCAAGACACGGACCAGACACACGTGTGTGTGTGTCCAAATTACAGCCTTGACGCCAACCTTGAAAAGGTCGACGACCAAGAATGAGTGCACAATCACTAGCTCTCAAATTTTAGTCCCAAAAAGGTCAACTCAAATGTGTCTCTAAATTCAAACACGTGATATTCTTTACATCATTTTGATTACAGCCATTGAAAAGCATTTTTAATGAGTCTCTTTGTAAATATACAGTATAGTAGTTGAATTCTGATACATCTTTTATACAACAAAAGACATTTCTGTCATTTAGTTCTACATTTTGTAGATGTTTCATTATATCTGAAACAACAAAGCACTAATAAAAGAATCTCTTTTTAAATATATAAGACATTTTTCTAAAATCTAGTAAGTAAATTGAGTTAAATCGTTGTATTTCTATCGCTGAGTCCAATCTGGCCTTCACAAATGAGGTTTGTTTACTACATTGGACAAAAAAGAGAACTAATACAGAGAATTGATCAAGGACAACAGCAAAATAGTAATATGTTCTTTTGAGCCCTTGTTCCTTAAGTTTTTAGGGCCAAAGATAGACTCATTTTGATAACAAAGTAATCTTATATACTGTATATTACCCTATTTATGAAAGATAAGTAAATGATAAAAGATAAGTAAAAAAAATAAGTAAATGTTAGTAGTAGACGTTGATAAGGCATTTTTTGAGGAGCTCCAATCAAAGTTTGACTTTATTTTTACGTAGTATGTTTCGTATAAATGCGAACCGTAATTGTTCAACATCAATTATAAAAATAATAGTTAATTAATAATCAAAGAAATAACTTAATATTAATGACAATTAATTAATTAGTTAATCAAAGCTGTAAAAGTAGTAGGTAGTAGTAGTAGTAGAAGGCACCTTAAGCCTCCAAATTAAGGCGTCTAGTCAAACGTGTAGGCGTCAAAGCACCACCAAGCAACCTTTACATACCAAAATAGTAGTAGTAGAAGGAGTAATAGTCACAAAAAGACGAACAACTATAGCACTAATTGCAGTCATAGAAGTAGAAAAAGCAGTTAAAAATAGCAGATTTGCAGCTAGCCCTTTTTTCCTCGAAGCCAATTTGCACTCCCAAAATCTACGAGTACGTCGTAATCCCAAAATCTTGGCTTGTCTTTTGAAAACCATTCTAAGTACTAACACTGTCAGTCAGTCAAAGCAGTCAGGGTTCAGGGTCGAAATCAGTCTTCAAATGTCCCAAAAAGTCAATGTAGTCCATAAAGTCATTGTAGTAGTTGTAGTCGCAGAAGTCCCAAAAGTCATTGTAGTAGTTGTAGTCGCAGAAGTCCCAAAAGTCACTGTAATGGCGTCTTAAAGTCATTGTAGTAATTGTAGTCGCAGAAGTCCCAAAAGTCACTGTAATAGCATCTTAAAGTCACTGTAGTAGTTTTAGTTGCAGAAGTCTCAAAAGTCATTGCAGTAGTTGTAGTCGCAGAAGTCCCAAAAGTCACTGTAATAGCATCTTAAAGTCATTGCAGTAGTTGTAGTTGCAGAAGTCCCAAAAGTCATTGCAGTAGTTTTAGTCGCAGAAGTTCCAAAAGTCACTGTAATAGCATCTTAAAGTCACTGTAATAGATGTAGTTGCAGAAGTCCCAAAAGTCATTGCAGTAGTTGTAGTCGCAGAAGTCCCAAAAGTCACTGTAATGGCGTCTTAAAGTCATTGTAGTAATTGTAGTCGCAGAAGTCCCAAAAGTCACTGTAATAGCATCTTAAAGTCACTGTAGTAGTTTTAGTTGCAGAAGTCTCAAAAGTCATTGTAGTAGTTGTAGTCGCAGAAGTCCCAAAAGTCACTGTAATAGCGTCTTAAAGTCAAAAAGTCCCAAAAGTAGCAGTAATATCTGCTGTTCCAGACAAAGTATAGTATAGCACTTGTATAAATGTCTTTTAGTGATCTTGCACACTTGTATATAGCAATAATACTCGTAATGTGGGTGTAGGTGTCGTTCACCTCTGGTCCGAGTGGCCTTGGAATCGGACAGGTCGGCAACAACCTGTCGAGCCCTGAAGAACAAGGAATGTAGTAGCACTACTACATAAAAGTTTACTCACTAAAGACTTCTAAAAGTCTGTCTACAAAAGACTTCTACTGCTACAAGATGTATACGAAGTAACGACTATTTAATGTATGTTAGTGCTTGAAGTGGCAAGTCCAGACTTGAGGTTGGGCGTCGTTCGTTACGTAATCGAATGCCACGAGCCATTCTGAAGCCATTCCGAAGACACTAAAAGACTTTAGCTAAAAGTCGACTTTGGACCAAATGACTACAATAAGTAATAGCCACATTGAGTGACTAATGACTACAGTGATTAGTGTCAGTGACTCGACTCCAAGACTTTGTCGAGGCGCGACTTTGACGCGTCACGCGAATCCAATGCCAACTTTGTACCTATAACAGCTTATAACTGTCAAAACTTTATCTTTTAAGTAGCTAGTGTAAAGAATTATATGGAATTATTGTAAATGTAATGCCTTAAATAGTCAAAAATAACATGAATATTACAATTTAAAGCGTTAAAAATGATGATGAATCGACCTCCAGAGAAGAGACAAACAATAATCGTTAAACAGTTATTTTCTTTATTGGTCTAAAACTCTAAACACGTACGAGTTGCAACCACTTTGGCATAACACGAGAGCTCTTCAGAATCGATTGGTCGTATAACAACACTGTACTAAAAGAAAGGCTCGTTAATGCTATAATAAGTGTAGCTGTAGTAGTAGTAATAATAATAGCAATAATAATAATATTAACAGTAGTAGTAGTTGTAATAATCAAAATAGTAGTAGTAGCAATAATAGGAATAATAAGCAGTAGTAGTAGTTGTAATAAACAAGTTGTAGTAATAAGAGTAGTAGTAGTAGTTCAAAAGTGACTAAAAGTAAGTAAGTAAATACAGTAAAAGGATGGAATACACGATTGACGTGAGATGGGATCGATTTGGTGGCGTCGCCAATTAAGGAGTAGACACGCCATGGGAGGAAAAGAACACCAAGCAACAACAACAACAACAACAACAACAACAACAACAACAACAACAACAATAATAATAATAATAATAATGATGATGATTACGTAATTAAGTGATAAAAACCAATTAAAACGACATAGAAGAGATTATTAATTAATGAATATCGATGAAGAATGAGGCGGTCGTAGATGAGTATGGATCTAGTCACGATTGTTCCGAGTTCAGGACGCGCACCAGAACCCTACCCATCCACGATTCACACACCTCCAATTTGGCTCTTAATTACCTCATTATGAGGCAATTAAGAAGTAATTAAAACCAATTAACGATGATAATAAGTGCATAAACAAAGGGAACAAAGAGAAACATAACAAAACGCCAAAGAGAGGTTTAACAATTGAGGAGACAAAGGAACATAACATATACGTATGTATGTAGTAAAAAAAAGGTATATACATAGTTTAAGGACATAAAACAATAATATTAAAAAAACAACTTTGCTTTAATATAAATATTACATATTCAATACAACTGTTAAATATTCTCTACACATTATTATTCAACAAATTGATGTTAAATGTTATGTGAAGTAGCAAAATACATATTAAGGTACCTACAACAAAGAGCAACGGGCTGTGACCAGGGGGAATAGAATGAGTGTTGTATTAAAAGATAGTAGAGTAATAAAAGGAAATAAATTTGCTGTATTACACAAAAAGTAGAAAAATGGAGGGAAGAGAGGGAGCAGATGCAGCTCGACCTTGAGCAATGAACGTTAAAATGAACTTTTTTGTACCTCCAAACACCCAGTGCTCAACTGTAGTGGCTTTATAGAAACACTTTGTAAGGACAAAAATGGGATAAATATCAATAATTGTCAATAAAATGAAATAAAGTGGGCTAAAATCGCTTTAAAAGGTTATTTAGAGGAAATTTTATATAAAAAATATAGTGAGACAATTTCAGGGATGGAAAGACACAAGAGCTCAGATGAAAAGACAATAAAAGTACTAAAAAAAGAGGAAAGACCAAGGACATTTCGAGAACAATAATGGCTCATTAAATACGGGTGACAGTGGAAAGTACAAAAATGGATAAATTTATCAAAGATTTGTACCCCCAAAACCCCCCAAAAAAACCTTGAAAAAAGAGGGAAAATATTGTTATTATGATTCTTTTTTCTAAATTTTTTTGGAGAAGGGAAACAGAAGAAACATGGCTGTAACGGTGGATGAGTATAGATCTAGTCACTGAATCAAATAAGTGTGAGCAGTGGAGTAGACCTAGGCCCACCCATCGTCTTGTCCAGCCAAAAGAGATTCTTGCAACCCTGATGTAAGATTGTTGCAACCCTGATGTAAGATTGTTGCAACCCTGATTGTTGCAAGGCTGATGTTGATGGTGTGAGTGCTCGCTGCCAACTGATTTGGGAGCGTTCGTTGGCACCGGCCTGTTGCTGTGCCCAATCATTCCCGCCCCAGGCCAAAAAAAAAGGAGCCCCGGGGCTCCGCCCCTCCTTCAAACAAAATACAATGTACATTGAACTCTAGCCAGATGCTCAGGGATGCTGAACCATACACAAACACTTAAAACAGTCTTGTTTAGTTGGTAACCTCTAAAAGGAATGTGGATAAGAAGAAAAATCTGAATTTGACTTGATATTTGCTTAGTACTTATTATACATATTATCTTCTATTCTTTATTCATTTCTATTTTTTTTGTTTGGATAAAAGGATGATGGTGCTATAGGTACTTGCTGGGGTCACCAAAAGGAGTTTTCTTTTTGCTTCAAAACTGACTGAAAATTGAAGTTTTGAGATAAATTAAAGTTATTTAATGCAAAAATGAAGGAAATGAAGTTAAAATTGTCTGCATGAAAGCAATGTCTGGATAACAAATTATGTGGCTCACAGCAAGACTCCATGAGAATTCTCGGGGCTTGAATGGACTTTTCCATTCATGCCAGTAGGAACCAAGTCACACAAAATTAGTTTGTTACTGGATATACCCGGTATGTCTTCATTACTACCTACGCCATTTAAATTAGTACATCACCTATTCCAAAAAATAACGTGAGGTTGTAAGGTGAGTAACAAATCCTTATACTAAAAACATTTTCATCGAAAAGCATATTTTAAAGAATATTTTGAAAATTACCAAAAATTATACAATGTCTTCTAAAATATCTCCCCCGATAAAAAAAAAACAACAAAATATAGCAATGCCTTTTTCATAAGATATATAATCATATGCATTTCACAATTGTTTTCCCTCCCTTCAAAATTCTTGAAATAATCCATATGTCAACCTAACTAAAAATTTAAAAAAACATGTTAATGGCTGGTATAGGAGTTTCTAAGTTTTTTTGTTGTGATAGGAGTCCGCATCCCTGAGCTTCGTTGTGGCGGGAAGCTGGTCTGCCCATTTGCCCCAGCCAGCCCAGGCCGGCCCGTCTGCCCTGACCGGCAGTTGGCGCCAACCGCCCGTTCAAAATGGCGGCCGCAGGTGGGAGAGAGACAGCAAGCAAACGTTGTTGCCTTGCGTGACCAACACTTACAATACAGCAACCATAAACTGACTTACAAACTGACTTATTTTGGCATTTTCATCAAAATTGCACTAATTTTGTTCTTCTTCTCCTCTTTTTGAGTTCTCTTTTTTGACCTTTCTTTCCAAGTTTTCATAGGTTTTTCAGGGGATTCCAGGGGCTTTGAGTAAAGGTGAGAAGGATTTAATGAGATTAAGGACTTATGTATTACTGAAAGACTTAGAAAAAATGACTAAAGATTAATCTGTTTTAGTAAAGATATTTTTGTTGTGTTTTGTTTCTCTTTTTTGCTTCTTCTGCATGAATTTTGGCGTTTGGTCAAAAAGTGAGGTTTAAGCAATAATATTGTTTGAGCATTATTTGAGTGTAACTAATAGCTGCCTTGCCATAAAAGTGTGTCCAATTCACCTTGAGCCCAGAATTGCCAGCTCCATGTTCCAGGGAAGACGCCGTCATTACTGAGTGCCAACCATCACTAAAGCTCTACTACTATAGTAGCATTATGTAGTGTAGTAGTAGTAGTTGAATACATTTAGTGTAGCTAGTATTACATAAAATACTGTATTAGAGTGTTATAAAGGTGTACATTTGGCTGGAAGTCATCCAGAGAGTTGTGGCTGGTCTGTCTACCTGTTTTGCCCCCAAGGCAACATTGCCCTGGCGTCCAGTCATGTTTTGGCCCCAGCCAGCTTTTTTCAGAGAATTCACCCACCAGTACAAACAACTTGGGACCATGCAAATGGCATGCACCATCAAGACATTTCTATTAAGTTCAGACAGCTGAACTTTCCTCACAAACTTTATTACAGGCTCCATGATATGCCTGACATTTTTGACTTGAAAATTTAGGCAATTTTCTTGTATAATTTACATATACAGAAAGATAAAATGATTGAAAAATATAAAAATTTGCACCTTTTCATTGCATATTAATCTAAAAATGCTCTTCTTTATGCTGCATTGTTCAGAGACAAATAACATACCTACATGACCTTTTGGTTCTCAACAAAGACATCCTATAATTTATTAAACTTAAACTACGAGAATGTGAATAAATGTGAACTGTGAACTATTTAGGTAAATGTAATTGTAATTGTATCTTAAGGCAAATGTAAAGGGAATAAAGAGAGGTTGATCGAGGTTGGTTGGTTTGTTGAGGTTGGTTGTCTGAGTGTTGTGTGTCTGTCTGGAATGCTTGCATTCTGCGTCGAGCCGGGTTCGTTGATCCCTCACAACATGCTTCGCCCCGGGCGTTGAAATCTCCTCTACCTGCCTACAAACAGGTGGCACAGTCCAATCCTCCCGTACTTTGTAGCAAATAGGAGATATTATTGTGTTTCTAACAACACTTTGATGGGACTCAGAATGAAATGGCTCTGCCTCTGATATATAGAGGGATCAGGTTGGCATTTGATGCAGTGCAGAATGCATCAATATATGTGGATGAAATTTGTTTTTTTTTTGCAAACTCTCTTCTAATTTCTATAATTGGAATGTTTCAAATTTGTTCAAACTAGCTTTTAAATGGATTTTCAATAAACCAACTTTTGACTCCTTACTCTTATCAAAGTCACAGAATTAAGGATGCACTGTATATAAAAGCTAAATTTTGAGACATTTCGTTGTACCTATATTAGTGCATTATTTGCTGTCACTACTACATATTTGACTTTTATTAAGTTCGTTGCCATGTTTACCTATTCGGTTATTTGTGATTGCATCACACTTACTTTGTGGCTTGGGGCAACCAAGGTTGGATGATTGGCACTCATTGAAGGAGCTGGATTGATCGAGCTGTAAGAATCTTTGGCTTGCGTCATGGCATTACGTAACACTCTACTTGCCTCAAGCCACTTTTGGAAGTCTCAAACATTTGTCAACACTCTGGGATCCATTTTATTTGTCTTTTTCAGAACTAAAAACTTAGGTGAATGACTTACATGAATACAAGTCCGTTCTGCCTTTGTTCCCCTGGACTCAAAACAAATTCTTTTATTTCCATTATGTCTTATAACTTATAGTTATAAGTAACGAAGGAAACTGTTTCTTAAAGCTAATTCAATCTGGATCAATTGTTCTTTCTGCATTGTATCATTTACAATGGGACCCACATTGCATTGATTGACCTTCAAGTTGTTATTAGGTTGATTTCGTTCTTCTGCTCTGGAAATATCATAATTCACCACATTTTTCGTAAAGAAAGATTGAATTTCGGTATGGAAACTACCTAGAATTTCTAAGATATTTAGGATGTTTTTTGAATAACTTAAAGTGTGGGTCCATCCGAAATTATTAAATTTCATTAAATTGGTTCTAGGATTCACGATGCAAGAGACATTAACAAAAAAACGAAGTACTGTGTGCAGTACTTAAGAGGGTAACTACGAGTGTTTACGACAGAGAACACACACGTCTATTTAAGACCAGATTTGCAAAGGTAACCACGATGATTAATTGGGCCAGCAACAAATAGGAAAAACCTTCTATTGAGACTGAGACACCAGAAATGAGATGTAAAAGAAATGGCAGTTTGGTTTTAAATACCTCCCTTTTTTCCTTTTCTTAATTATTTCCTCAACGATTTGAAGTGCTGGCATTGGCAGGTCTGTTGTTCTGTCTGGCCTGCATGTCTTCGAACACCTTGACACTAATAACAACTCTTGCCCCCTCGCACTCCCACTTGCCTCCATCCTCGTCGACGAGCTGCGTCTCGACGCCCACTTGGTGCATACCGGTGTGAGCAAAGGGCAGCAGGAACTGTGCACTAAAAAAGTTATCCACAGGCTCGACGAGCTCTTCAAAGCTGTCCTTAATAGTCGAACCATTATCTTTAGACGGTTCCTTGACGACACTTGGCGTTATATGAAGTCGTAGTAAGATCTTCTTGACGCGTCTGCGAAGCTTTGAAGACTTTCGTTCAACCACCATCACACCCTCAATGCGCATAGCTAATTGTTGAGATATACAAAGACTCAAGGATTCGCCTATTTTGGGCTGAGGTGCAATGCTCAGCTTGATTGTTGTGTGTTGCAACGCCTGGAAGAAGTATCTGGGGTAAAAGGAGGTGCTAGAAACCAATAACTCCAATACACTCATCAATGTGGCTGTGTGACAATGTGACATTGGAGTTGGATTACTCTTATCTTCATTCCCCTTTTGGAGTTTTTGGAATTTGGCTCCGACTGACTCACCCAATTCTTCTAGTTCTTGCAATTCTAATGAAGCAACAAAGGACTCCTCTTCACCATCACTGCATACAACATCTTGGTTTCGTCCTTGCGTAACGAACTTGAAAAAGTTGTCGTTTGTTTCTTTTGATGAGAGCAGTCCACAAGTAATGCGAATCCATTTTGCCAACTTCACACACATTGATTTCATCAATTTCACATGCTGAATAGTCCCGTAATCGGCGTCGAAGAGCGTTTCGCCAAGTTTTGCGTATGCATCTGCATTTTCTTCAAAGGAATCGCAAGTTTTGCGAAGTAGCAATATAACTCTACCACATTTGTGCAATGATTCGTCCGCAGTACTGCGGTTGGAAGCCGCTATTGCCGGCGGTGGTGAGGTCAGGAGGCTGTGACATGCACTCACCAACCGCGAGAAGGTATGAAGGAGCTCTGAGCGACACTCAAGAAACCTAAAGATTACAATATGAGATTATGTTAGAACAAATGTGAAAATCTAAGTTTAAAGAAAAGTATTCAATGGAGATTATTCAAAATAATGTATGTATGTCTCACTGTATTTGGAAGCTCATGGCTTTTGACTGGGTAACTGCGGCAGCAAACGACGTTGTAGCAGCAATGAGTTTCGATTTTCCCTCGTTGATTCTTTGTATGAGATCAATACTTTTGTCGCCAAAAATGCTTTCACCCTCGGCCACATTTCGCATGGCTTCAGTGTAATAGAGCGTGTTCT
>JAOXNJ010160581.1:0-10767 GCA_028566655.1 Metis holothuriae
TGCCTCCTCTCCTGCTGACTGTTCCTGCTCCGCTCCTCCTGCTGCTCCTCCTCCTCCAGCTGGTTCCTGATGGCCACTCTGACTCTGAGCGGACTTTTGAGCAGATCGATGATCAACGAGCGCAAATCCCTCTCGGTGCAGGCCGCCTGTAGCAGCTGAATGCGATCACTGAGAGTGCTCTGAGTCCCTAGGGTGTTGCGTGGGGCTCTGGGTCCGCTGACGGCGTTGTTCCCGCCGAAAACCGTATTCGTGTCGTAGTGAATGACCACCGTGTCGTTCGGGAACACCGTGATCGGCGGACCGGACGAACCCGATATCTTCTGATCTGTGCCAGTTCGAAAGAATTAAGGTGACGAGGAAAATATTAGGGCAATTAAACTTTAAATAAAGATTCACTTATGTACCTAAATGAGCACTTTATGGATAGATTTAAAGAAAAATGCAGTTAAACCATTCATTCTCTTGCAAATTCCTAGAGCCAATTACTAATTATTTATATGAATCTGTGGCTAGTGCACTATGAAATATCAATGGATCACATCTAGTACTTATCAATCTCTGTATTGCAATCAATCTAAGTTATGCTTGTATGGGAAATGTGTGAGTTAAGAATCTCTTGTCGGATCTCACCGTGGTCGACCTTGACCCCTTGCACCGGAAGCCATCCTTGCTGGGGTCTGACTTTGCGTTGCCCTGGCGGCTGCCAGATGCCGAGGCGGTCCTGCGCCGCCAAGGGCGTCAGGTCGGCCGGGTACTCCGACGACGAGGCCAAGGACAGCCACAGCAACGACAACAACCACGACCGCATGGCCACGCACAACTCCTTCAAAAGTCACAATTTTCAATTAGTAACATTATTAAACACATCATGAAGGATGGGAATGATGAAGGTTATGCTCATATTAATCTTTTTTATTAAATTAGAGTCGTTCTAAAGTGCTTTTAAGGACACATATCTACCTTGAAACTGCCTAACATAGCTAAGTACTTGTATAGTGACGCAAGCAATGAGTGCTAATGCTGTTCTCAAGCCGTTTTTAATGCCAAATTTGCCTCTTGGCCTTCTTTGCTCACATTATTGCTGGAGGCAGTGACGCAAGAAGGTGGCAGAAATTTGCCCTATCAAGGCAAAAACAACTCAATCACTTAACAATCACTCTTTATAGTTAACTCACAAATCTCATTCTTCTTGATTACAGTACTTCACTAAGTTCACTTAATAAGAAACAATGGAGAAAGAATTAATAAGAAAAATTTATGTACAGTACTACTTATAGTAGTAAATTGGAGATCGTATTTAAAATTTTTGTTATGGAAATATGTACTTGAATGGAAATGTGGCACAATCTTTACACTCTACTGACCGCACACACTTCTTGGCCAGAAGGCATGACCCAAGGAAAAGTGTTTAAAGGTAGAAAACAATGAAAGTTCTTATTAATGTCCGTGTTTCAAAGCGGGTCACAGACTTCATTAGCTGCTTAATGATTGCCTTAAGGGACTTTAATAATGACATTGACCTCGTAACTTTAATATTTGTTTTAAAAAGTCACCTTTCACATTTCCTACTGACAGAAATAAATGCTTTTTTTTAGCTGTGAGGGGATTTGCACTGGAAATGTGCGGCCTTCGAGTCAGGGTTGAATTAGAAGAAAGTACAATATAGCACAATTCCAGCTCTATTTAAGGTACGTACTAAAAGTTCAGTACATCTTCAAGGTCGGGGATGAGTTAAGAAGTGCGTATATATAAGAAGGTTTGAGTGTTTCTTCAATGAGTCGCTGATTTCGGTGGTTAAACAACCTTGAAAAACTCCAAGAATTCAAAGATAGATAACTTTAAAACACAGTAAAAAAAGAGATAAATGTATTTAATACCCCTACTTATGATTAACATTCATTGTACAATATATGCACATTTATGTTATACGTACCTCACAGAGACGAGATTTAAACACCGCACTTGATCCCAATCAATCCTGAAATCGACCCAGCCAATCCTTAATCACTTGATTGATTGATTGATTGAATCAGTCTCTGATAAAAGTCATCCTTATCCCCTAAATATTTAAGCCTAAAACCAGTATTTTATTATCTTGGCTCAAATAGAACCTACTTTCAATATTTAAGTGGTTATTAAAGGAATGAATACGTAGATTACGTAAATATTGTTTGTTATAAATATTCTTTAGTATTTAGTACGATGTCTTCTCTGGTGGAGGGCTGACGCAGAAGTGCTTGGAGGTCGCTGTGGATTGACGCGGGCGCTGACGCATTTTGTGCGTCAGCTAAATGCGTCAGCTGACGCACACGTGTAGCGCACGCCCTCAATCTGCGTTGCATATTGAGCGTCAATCAATTGATGGACAGGAGCGAACTGATCGACCACTTAATGTGGGTGGCGAAAGCAGATGCACGATAGCAAACGTTGCATAAGTGCCATGGGGCTCAAGGCAAAAATAGTGAGCATTGAGAATTATGTAAAAATAAAGCGTGTAAAAATAGATTGCTCGCATGTACTACTGCCATTCAGTAAATCCACTATTGGCAGTAAGCACCTACCTAGTAATGAAATGTAGCCTCGGCGAGTTAAAAGTGGCCCTATTAGGTAGTAAAGAGAAGATGTGCACACAGCCTCAAGGCAAAGTGTGCGAGGCCAGTCAGTGCTTGCGTCACATCATCCACGCAGAAACGGACACCGCAGATAATCTAAGATCTAGGTACAAAAAAAATAGAAGAACACAGTACATTTATCAGACCAAATAAGTAAGTAAGGTAAGCAAGATTGTACTTGAACATCGATCTTAAGGGCTGATATGAGGCAAGTTACCTGAGACACATTAATAGGAGACATTTACTTTTGTCTGTCGTCAGATGGATTCTATTTCATGACTTGCGACACCGAGAAGACGCGCGACGGGGCCAAGGTCGAGCAGCTGATGCGCTGACCAACGGGAAGGTCAGGGTCGAGCACTTGCACCACTCTAGAAGGCAAGTCCATTATACAGAATGCCGTGCATATTCGATTTCTAGAACCCAATCTAATTCAAGGTCGATTCAAACCTACATTTTCGCAATTCAAAGTCACAAAATGTATGTACTTTTCAATCTTAGTGCAGAGGAGTTCTTGGGATTTGCCAAAAAAAGCTTAATTTTAGGGGAATTTGCGTTTGCAATTTGCATTAAGTCGAACAAACTTCTATACGAAACTTTAACTACTCGTAGTTAACTCTGAATTGCCTAAGGTACGCATATGTACTTCTAGGTTGGACTAATGGCTTCTTGGAGGCGCTAAATAGTCCTGAAAGGTTGGCGGGTCCGCCTGCCTTGTTTGTGCTTTCAATTTGGACAGAAAGGTCGCAGGGGGCCGCGAAGGTCAACCTTGACTTGTGTGCAGGAAGACGATCGAAGTGGCCCATCGTCGACCTTGGTCGCGTCCACATCAGCTCTTCTTTCTAGGCTAAGAACAGTGCTGCTTCCGGGAACGAACTCCAATCCAATCCCCCTAAAAACATAAAGCGAGACCCTAAAGTGATGAGAACGAGCATGATCAATGGCAAGAGATGAAAAAGATGAGACAAGTTACCAAATCTCTTCTTACCTGAACGCCTTGCGTGCTGTCATGCTCGACCGTCAATTGACAATGACTCCCAATAGGCCGATTTACCTGGCTGTACTGATTGCACTCTGAACGAGCATTTCAATAGATCCTTCATCTCTCTTCCTCATAAATGCGAATAAAAAGAATATATATGTGAATATAAACGCATTTTTTGTATTTGAGAGCACTGCAAACACCACTTCCCTGTTCAGCATATTTCCCCCTTCTTTTTATAGGTGGATAATTCAAAGACTTGCCATAAAAAAGAATGTCCATGTCCATCATTAACAAGTAATTTCATGGCAAAATAAAAATATAAAATTATGAAAGAATATGAAAAATTGAGTCATTGCAATATGATTTTGGTTTATGTAATGTGTCTCTATATTAATGCTTAAGGTCAAACACGACTTTCACATTATCTTGCTATAGCACTACTTCGGACAGTGACTAACGTGATCGCTATCGATCCCCTTTCATTTCTTGGCCTTGTCGACCGCAATGGGCACCCGCTTGGCCACGGCCGGTGTGTTAATCGAAGTTTGGCAGTTGGCATAGGCCATTCCGAAGCCAGATCCGACGCCGAACACGAGAGGCCACACACGTCGTCTCAGGATCAAAAGCGAAGCCACGCTGCCTATTAAAAATATGAAATCAATTCATGAATATAAGTGTAATTTGTATTCAAAATAAAAATTAATCTGTTTTACCGATTGCTAGGCCACTGGCCATTTTGATTCCCGCGTCCGCCAAACAGGCGTCCCATTTCTCTCCGAGCACGTCCTCAGATCGCGTGGCACTCGACATGGCGAAGAGCTGTTGAACAATAGTCAAAAGGTTAATTTACATTCTTGTAGTGCCTTTTAAAAACGTTTATGCTTCAGATGGCGTAGCACTTGTTATGGGGAAAAGTTATCAAAAGACAATCAGAAACTGAATTTAGTGACCGTTTTGTGATGACTAAAAAGCGATCAGATCTGGGGTACTTGACCAGAAGAAAACTTTCGAAAGATAGTCAAAAGATGCAAATTGGTTGACAGTTTGGTATGGCCTAAAAAGTGTTTTTGAATTAAAAACTTTACAAAGGAGTTTAGCACTCTTCTCTGAAAATATAGACTTCAATACTCGCAGCACATTGTTTGGAGGAATGTAGAGCGTTACTTCTGGCTATCAGAACGCTGAGATCAGTCCGACAAGCTTCTGCGACAATGACTGCGTTTTCTAAGACTTCAGCACTTTCTGCAAATATAGGATGAATATTGCTTGGAACAGTCCGTGTCACATTACTTCTCACGGCGGAAACGTTGAGATCAGCCTTGTACGCCTCTGTCAACAGAGATGGCATGTTCCAAGACCTTTGCACTTTTTCTTCAAATTTAAGTCTAAAGAGTTAAGGAGAATGTGGGAAGTGTTGAAATAAGTCTGATATACCCTTCTGACGCTAGAAATAATGTTCGGAGACTTCACCACTCTTTTCTGCAAACTAGATTTCAATATCGTTTGGAGCAGTCAGGCGAATCACATCACTTCTCAATGGACATGTTGAGATCAATCTGAGACACGCTTCTTCCGATCATGTCAGTACTCTTTTCCGCAAGTTTAGATTTCAGAAGTATAGATGGATCTGGGCATCACAAATCTTAGCACCGCGGAAATGTTGATACCAGACCGATAAACGCTTTGGCTGAGAGAGAGTAATAACATGTTCCAGGATCTCAGCACTCCTTTCTGCGAATGTATGTTTCAATGTTGCTCTACGGAATCTGTCGAATCACAACACTTCTTGCCGCGGAAATCTTGATATCAGTCTTACACACTTCTGGCTATGGCAAACCTTGTTCCGGGTTGGCCTTGCTCCGATCTATCTAACCGAGATCAGATAGATGGCATTGTTGCACTTCACCCTCACTTTTTGGCATGAAACAACGGCAAACTGACTTTCTGCATAGTGAGACGTTTCGGCCTCAATGACTGTCTTTTCTTCTCAGCCACCTGGAGACTGAGCTCTACGAGATTGATGACGATATCGCAGCAAAGGTCCCAAGCCTCTTCTCTCATCTCTTGAATCATGTTTTGGCAATTGTCTTCGTTCTCGTCCAACTGGCTCAATACCTCCTTCCATTGCTTCTGCGTCTCCATGGCCGTCATCTCGAACTTGACAGTGGGACCTAGAAGATTCGAGAGCAACAACTTGGGACTGGCCTCACTCGATTCTCTGGGCCCCTCGATTTCCTTCAGGCACTCCATGAAGGACGGTTGAGGCAGATCAATGAAATCTTCGCAATCCATCATTTCCAGTTGTTGCAGGTGATAAGAGAGATCGAGCATCTGCGACAACATCATGCTCGACTCGAACAAGGGAGGAGACGCGCAAGAAAGATTGGACAGCGGCTTCAGATCCTGTCGAACATCAGAAACATGCTCATCATGTCGAAGATTGATTGGAAATGATAAAAAAGGCAATCAATCACATTGAGCAGGGCGTCTTGCTCGACGACGGCCATCCAGAGTGGCCTCTCATCAATGGGCTCGGCCTCGAGAAAGATTTCGACATCGTCTTGGACACTGAGCAAAGTGGCAAAGGTCTCGGGCAACTCGGACTGACTGAGACTCGAGGTGGACAAATTCTCGTAGAGGATGGACAAGTCGCTCGGATCCAGCGGATGAAACACTGCCTGCTGCACCTGCTGTCCCAACTCGATCCAGGGGCTGAAGACGTTGACGCCGTACACGTCGAAGGGCTTGCCGACGAAGTGGCTGGAGGAGACGTTGTTGGGGGTGTCGCCCGACTCGGAGAGCTGCGAGTCGGGGAAGCAGGACGTGTCGAAGAGGCGGCGGCCGCGACGCGCCATCACGAGGACGACGAGAACGGCGAGAGAGATGTTGTTGTGACAGACGCAGAGTCGCGACAGCTGACGCCGCGTGACCACCAAAAATGACAGGAAAAGCGCCCAAATTCCGCGAACTTTGAAAACGCGATACCAAAATTTGAATTATAATTTGGTTTGAGACGAGTTCATCTGTGGGATTTAATGGATTCCCCAATAATGAGAGAGATCGTAAGAAGACTTGAATTTGGGCTAACTTGTCGAGAAAACATTTTTTAAAGCAAATGAACAATTTCAGCTTAATATCACTTTTGCGTGGTGTCCAAATACAAAATTTTCGGATTTTCTATTCGACTTTTTCATGTGTCATATATTTCTTTCTTGGGTGAGATCGACCAATGAGCTCGGGTCGAGCACGAGCAAACCGCGAAACCTTGCACAAAATTTGAGCATGGAGATGGAGATTTAGAATAAAATGCTCGCATGCAATCAATCAACTTTCAATCATCAGTCAACATTGATTCCATCACTCATATCAGATTTACACAAAACATTTGAAATTCCAGTTCAATAAATACTATACTGACATGTCGACCATCATTCAACTTATTCTTGTTATTTTAATCTATTTTTATAATACATCAATCATCTATTCAATTGATTGATTGATTGATTGGTAAGCTGATTGATTGCTTATATGTCCATACACCATTTCCTCCTTTGTCTCAACTTCAATTATAATTGGGGCTCTACAAATCTAGCATAAATATTGCTAAATAATTACTATATAGGTCGCATTCTTTCACTCTGGTATAATAGTCTTTTAATAGATGAGTTGATGGGGTCTGGAATGATTGATTGCTCAGTGATTGTGCTGAACTGGCGTGTTGGTCGCCCTGTCCACTGTCTGTCGCCTGGTTTTGTTGTGGCCGAGCGGAAACTTCTCGACCATCTGCGTGACGGTGCGGCCGTTGAGCTCGGTGGAGATGGTCACGGTGTACTCCTCCTCGCTCTCGTGGCCCACGATGTTCTCGAAGGTCACCTCGTAGCAGCTCTCCTCGCCCGTCTCCAGCAGCCCGAAGTTCTCCGCGGCCTTGTTGCTGCCGTTGTTGTTGGCGATCAGGCCGTGGCGTCTGGGCTCTTTCCTGTAGAGCACCGACTTCAGGCCCATCTCGTGCATGGGCGTGGGCGTGATGTCCACGGTGTACTCGAAGGAGAGCGAGGAGTCGTAGTCCACCAGGAAGTGCGCGATGGGCGCGTCGCTCCACCGCAGGCGGATCGAGTGGCTCGGCGACTCCCTTCCACAGGGTTGCAGCGAATTGCTGCGACTCTGGAACTCGTCGAAGCGGAGATTCTGGGGCTTCCAGAGCAACTGGAACTTCTTGTCGAAGAGCGTCAAGATCCGGAAGGATTCCGGCAATCCGCTCGTCTCCGCCAGCAGGTTCAGCAGCAGCTTCAGGTCCTTGTGGCGTCGGTCGAAGTAGACGGCCAGGAAGTTGTCGGTCGAGATGGCCGGCGGCGAGCGCACGCTGCGCTTGCGCATGGACGCGTTCTCGAAGTGCTGCATCTGCTGCGCCTCGTAGTTCCGGATCACGCGGTACATCGTGCCCAGCTGCGGACACACGATCCACACCAGGTTGTACATGTTGCACAGGATGTACACGCACAGCAACGCCGAGCTGATGGCCAGGATGTAGAAGTAGAACTGCAACCAAAACCAGTTGTCAGAGCAACCAATCAACAATTTGCTCTCATGACATTGCTAGCTAGCAAAGCAATCACAAGAGAGAAAGAGTGATTCAAGACAAGAGACAAAAGCGAAAAAGAGAGAGCAAATAATGCGTTAAATAAGTGAATTGGACCTGGTGATTGGGCAAGACACAAGTGTGTTTGAGTCCGTGGACGTCGCAGAGAATCTCCCTCTCGAGATTGGGCATCCCCCAGCACCAGTAGATGAGGAAGAGTGCGATGGAGAGGACGATTTCGAGACAGGTCCTGGACAAGTAGGACCAGTAGCAGACGTTGCTGAATCTGAAGCTCTGCATCAACTCGTGGATGTTCTTGATGGCCTCTCTGGACATGGTGGCCACGTCCTCCCTGCGCAACGACTCCTCCACCAGCAGCTCGTAGAACTGCTTGATCTTGTTGCCCGCCGCGAACGTCTTGATGAAGATGCGGTCGACCAGCACCAGCGTCAGGGGCACGATCAGCAGGATGTAGGGGAAGTAGAAGACGAACTTCGACACGAACTTCTCAGTGCAATAACGCTTCACGTACCAGTGCGTGATCCGAACCTAATCAAATCACAACTACGAGTATATACAATCACAACTAGGTACATACAACAAAAAGAAGACAAACACTGAATCAAACAATTGTTGTTGGCCTAGCTGGCACTTTTGAGCCTTACTGAACCTTAAGCCAGAACCTTTTTTCCCCTTACTCTCCATCTTTTTTACTTTTTTTTAACCAATAACCAGTTTTTAATAAAAGTACGTAGGACTGTGTTTACAGTACGTGTTTTTATATGAAGGCAGTACATAGTAGAAGAGTGTATATTGCTTGAAGTGATGTGGTAAGAGACAATGTCTTTTGTTTGTATGTGGAAAGCAGCTTGATCAGCCTTGATCCTCTCCAGACACACATTACGAATTAGTTCCCCTTGCCCGATCTCTTTGAGAGGCAGGGACCAAAGTGCAACGTCCAATGCACCGTCTCAAACAAGCACACTAAATATTGAATACATTTATGCACTTCCTTGTTGTTTTCATTAATTAAAATTTCCAATTGGGATGTAATATATTAAGTGATTATGGTTTGAAAATTGATTTTTTTGTTACGGTTCCAATGGGATATCCCACGTTGTCCTCCTCGTACTCGTCGTGCTGGAGGATGTGGCCCACGCCCAAAGGGTCCCAGAGACTGGTGGAGTTCCAGAGGTGCGGGTGCAGCACGCACTCCACCGGGTTCCCCGTCACGTAGGCCGTGGGCAACGTCAAGAAGCCTGTCGACAACAACGCCAACAACAACGTCAACAACAACGTGAACAACAACGTGAACAACGTGAGGAGCAAGGTGTGTACGTGTGTGTGGCTCTTGCCCATCCCAATTTGTGTCAAATGGCTTGCTTGTGTTCCATTCCCCAAATGAGCTTGCTGGGTCAAAGCAAACAGGCCTTGGGTCCAGACACGCCAACCTCAATCTCGGCTTCATCCACCCACATACACTCATTCATTCAGCACTTACTAAAGGTGAAGACTCACTACATTGCGTACCTATTTAGCACTACATAAACGTGCATTTGGCAGCTATACATAGTCATTAATGAGGAACATGTTTAATAGGAGTAGCTCTAGTTGTCTTTCTGCTCCTTCTAATTTACCTACTAATAAGTGTATTTAGATCCCCATTAATTTCTATTAGGCATTTCTGGTTCCTCACAATATATTGAAGAGATACTCGTATTTGGAGAAGTAGGGATGATACGTAATGGACGTTGTTCAAGTCCTGAATGTGGTGGCAGAGCTGCAACAGGACTGAGAGGAGGTTATAAGAAGCAGATGAGAGCTGAGCACGCGATCCGTGACCAGAGACATTGAATGGTCACACTGAAAAACACGATCATCTCTATGTACATACATGTACGTACTACGTAGGTTCTGTAGGTTCACCCAATCCTGAAACTAAGGCAACAACAACCACAGCCATGACTATAATGCCTTGTTTCAATTGCATAAGAAAGATCGTTTCATATCCCTTTTATTGTCATTAACGCCTAATGTTAGTGCTGCAATCAGGATCTAAATATTTATTATTGCTTTTTACATCATGCATGTTTAGGTAAACGTTTGTTAGTTGTCAGAGCCCAGCCATGATGAGCCAGCCATGAGCAATGAGCCGTGAGCCACCGCAATAATCTTGACGCACTGCAACCCACATTGACCATCCCAAAAGGAACACAACAACAAGAAACTAAAGAAAATATGTACTTAATTAGTACTTACTATTATTATTGCCATCATTAAGATTAGCACGTTTTCTTTCTTTCTTTTCTGACATCTAGTTCTTGGTGTCCCAAGAGAACTGAATGTGTGTCTGACCGTGCTCTGGGATTGGGCCAATTCAATCTTGATAGAGCGGTCCAGCTGACTCGTCAACGCTGCCAAAACGTGATCAGCACCTAATGTTGTCCTAGTCAGCACCTAGGACAACATTAGAGACAGAAGGACTGCAGACCGATTTCATACCTGGACCATTGGAGTCCTACAATTCAAATTTTTACTACAATGTATGTAGTAACCTTGAACAGCTCCTTCTTCTTTTCCTGTTGATCCTACTA
>JAOXNJ010160803.1:0-10764 GCA_028566655.1 Metis holothuriae
CACAGCAATAACCCAGAAATGACCAACTGTGTGATGTACACCCAACAACATCGGGTGGAACACACAGAATATAAGTCGAGGGTAAGCCAATGTTGCACACCATATAAAAAACTCGCAATGCAAAAAAAAAAAAAAAAAACCTTTGCATCAGCTCAATCCTTTTCATTTTTATTTTTGCCTTACTTTCGACTGTTTATTTCTTCATATGAGACTCATATGAGTGATGGACAGCCCATGTTGTCCTTAGGAATTGTCCTCCTTGTTGCATCATTAGTTATTCAAGACCCCACGACAATCACGGACTCAATGGGCCATACCAGAAATTGTCCTAAGTGGGACCATAAAGGACATGAGCAATCCTGGAGAAAGATTGCTCATAAAACATTAAGCAAAATTCACAGTTAAGAGAAAATTCTAAGGGGATATCCGTCAACCATTACTATTGGAACATCTCCAAAATACTTTTTTTTAACACTTAATAGAAATATGAATCCTGTTTAGACCGTTTCCATTACAATTTATTATTCCTTGACTAAGAGCAAATGTTGTATTGACGGTCCCATATGCATGATGTGAGCATTATAGAGCTTATTTCCTAATGGGCAAAGTTGCGACAGTAAATATCAATAAAACAAGGCCCAGAACCCCCACGAAGTGAGTCTCTCCAGACACACTTGCTTATATACCCTCAGTAAAAGTACTTTTTAGAAATGTGTAGCAATTTTTGTACATTCTGTACATGTACTTTTTACTTGCGAGTTGAGACTGTTTTATATAAACTTGCAAATAATGGATGTCCTCTACCTCTCAATTGGCTAAAAATGAGGCATGGCCAATTTGCGAATTGTCCACGACCCTTGCCTAAACAAAAGCATTGGTTATTATGCCAAATTTGCAAAATTTGCTGACAAAATGCTAATAAGAATATTGAACCAATTTTTGAAAGAGGATTAGAAAAGGACTATTTATATCTTAATTCATATATTTTTGTGCTTTTGATGCCTTTTTGTACTAATACATGGGTTTGGCCAATGGAATGCATATGAGTGGCTGGATGTTTTGCCTAAGGACCTACTTGGCCACTTGCTTCCCTTTGGCAGAGATCTTGTTCCATTGGCACTGGAAGATGACTCATTCAGTGCTGGCAGAAGCTGGTATGTAGTCACGTGTCCAGCCAATTTCTTATCCCAACAAGGATCCATCCCAACCATTCGTTCAGATTTGTCATCCCACCAGTCTAGGACCCACAGACAACTAATAAAAGTCATTCATAAAAGTGCTCTAGAACTAAAAGTAGTATTAGAGAATAAGGGATGGAGGAGCAATCCAATAATGAAAAGCGTTGGGAAAGGCGTGAACATACAGTGAATAAACGAATCTCCAATAAACACCAAGTGTACGTATGTATCGATGAGACACCCACTCGATGACCGATTGCCACTCACAATAAACAACCAACCAAACCACCAAAGAAAACTCTGGCCTTGCTTTCATTAGCTTTTACCAAACACTTTTGTATACACAAATAGCCACTTATTTCTACATACTACTATTTTCATTTATGTCTGATATAGTATAGTAAAGTGTATAATACTAGTACAGAGTAGTACTACTATACTATGCTTTTATTTATGTAAACTACTATGAGTTGTATTAACTACCTACTATGAGTCTGTATTGATGTGGTCTGAATGAGCGGAGTGACGTGGGGACAAGTAGAGCGGAAGGACGCGCGTCGCCCAAAGTAGCAGTTGCAGAAATAGCAGTAGCAGAAGAAGAATCAGTAGTAGTAAAAGTAGCAGCAGCAGAAGAAGAGAAAGTAGCAGTAGCAAAAGTAGTAGTAGTAAAAGTATGAAAAGAAGTAGCAAAAATAGTGGGAATAAGTCGCAATAAAAGCATAATATTCACACAATTCTCATTACTGTATATGTACTAGTACACTACATAAGTAGACTGGTATCTATGTAGTGCAATGTTGGTGGGTTTGACGAGATTCTCATTCATATGCCGATGACCCCGTAAGAACCGTAAAGGAGAAGAGCATCAAATACTCGTACATGTCCTATTCTCAATGCTTTCTGGAATATCCTCATTTCTTCATAATACGTGGATCTATAGCTAAAAACATTTTTCTTCTTGGGCAATTATCCCAAAAAAGAGCAGAAAAAAGTGGAAAACAAAGCTATTTTTCAAGCTTAATTTTCTACATATCTACTACATGTGTGTACAAATCAACCTCATTTGACCTCATGAAACAAGTACATTTTACACTAACCCCAATATCAAACCCCTTTGTAGCAGCTTTTATTGCACCTCTTTCCTTCAAAAATTATACTATAGTAGCACATTATATAACCCTCCCATGGGACTACTACATAGCTCCTTATAACTCCTATAAATATGTAGCAACGTCTAATGTTTCCAGAGGAAACTGTATTGTATCCTAGTAATCTTGAGAGAGCAATGCATTGTAGGGGGCTAATGAGGGCATCGATCGATCCCAGAGTGACTGAGAGAGAGCTCTTGTTTGCCCACCCCACCCCAACACACCCTCAAGAAAACGACCCCCATCCCATAACATTACAACATATATGTAATAGAACGTTCTGGAAAGAATTCTTTATTATATGGGACACAAAGGAAAGCACTTGGCAAGTTGCTAAGGAAAACAAGGAACATGGAAAATGTACACATAAAACCCTAGTACAGCTTTGTTAGTAATGTGCTCATTTCCATGCACTACATTGGCCTCTTGACCGTCTCCCTCCCAATGGCCAAGAGGCTCTCTTAGCCATCCCTTCAACAACAGCTTTTATGAGCTCGTGTTACAAGTAAAAGATGGTACATATGACTATTTACAACTGTATGTAGTATTTTTGCTACTTTTAGTCTTTTTTCTGATACAAATAAAGTACATATGTGCTTTGTTCTAGCTACTTTTCTCTCTTCTTGTAGACGTTATTGGTGCTTGACGATCGTCTGGGGCCATGAAGAAAGGAGAGAGCTGAGGAGGGAGGGTCGACAACCAACAGAAGGAAGGGAAAAGCCATACTCACTCACCCCCTACACAACTCTCTACTTACATTAATACATCAATGAATGTATATTAGACACATTACATAGAAGTAACTTTTGTAGTATTAATGGCAATAGTCACCCTTAAAGTGTACATAGATTGTACTGTAAGGAGTGAGTAAGTCACCCTGGAAGGGATCCTGGACAATGGGGACAGCTGGCAATTCTGAGAAAGCAAGTATAGTTTCTTCTCTATGTCCAACAACAATGGCTGATGGCAAATGTGCTTTTGTGTCTGGCTTAAGTGACCTGAGAGCTGCAGTAAGTACCTAGGTATGGCTAATGTTGCATTGTGATGCTCATCCACAGCAACATGCATCACTCATTGCACTCAGATAATCTTGCTCTAACCCCACTCAAAAGAAAGCTTACTTAACGTATAAGTGCGTAATACGCATTATGTAATAGACATTAATTCTTTTCTTCTACTAAACAAGCTTTATTTGTTTTTTGTTTTTTTTTTGGAAAAATAATCAATTTTTTTACTCAAAAAATCCCCAAAATTGTCGTATTACAACAAGTAAATTGAGAGCTGGTCACTTATGTAGTGATTCGGTGTCAGACGCACCTGTCCACTTTGCATCAAGTCCCAAGGGAGCATCACTACACAACATAGTACTAGAGAATGAGGAAGAGAAAGCGCTTCTTTTATACGGACAATATGCTCTAAAGTGAATATACTGCACGTAGTACGTTTATCCATCAATGTCAAGCTCAATCTGGGTACTTTAGCTATAGTAGATACATATATTGCAACGTATATAATACTGTACCTATATATTTCTTTATTAACTTGCATATTTTCTGTAGGTGTATTTTTGCAAGTATGTAAGTTTTGCTGTAATGTTAAAAGTTGTTAAAAGTAAAAAAAGCCTCAAAATTAAAATGTAATTAGTTAATTAATTATGTTTGCTCTAAAAAAGAGCTTCTTTGGAGCTTTACTTACTACCACCTAATATTCACAGCAAAGAATCAAAATAGAAGAGAGACCCAAAAGAAAAGAAGAGAAATAACGAGGAGAATAGCAGGAACGAGCTGAACATTATGTCAAGTCTACCTATTAATGCAAAGAAAGAACAAGAGGCAACCACAGCTGACAATATAGGTAGCTAAAGTCGATTTAAAGACAAAAATCACATCTTTTACTAAACAATGTACTAAAAAGAGCACTAAAAATGCTATAATAGATGTATTCAAAATAGTAAGGAAGTAAGTAGATTGGACTTGGAGTGCGTCTTTAGTGCTTTTTAGAGGGGTGACTAGTCCATTCGTCTTGTTTGCGACTTGGGTTGGGGTCGAGCGACGCTTGCTGACGTCGTCGCCAAGATTTACGGCTCGGCCCTAGAAAGGCCGATCAGATCAAGACATTCGTACTTCACTCTCGCAATTCCTGGAGCTAACCACACTCTATAATAGTACTTCTTCTTACTTTTATTTTAAATCTTCTTTCCTAACGTTCATTATTGCTTACATTGCTTCTGATGTCAGGACTGTTGACTTTCTTAATTGTGACAATTTTCCTCTGATTTAAGTGGAAGCTCTTCTAGACTTCCTTATTAACTCAAACTTAACCAAGATGTCCAATACAATACAAATACTACTACAATGCTCTCTCTTGCCATAAAACCAATGTAGATATGGCCTTAATATGAGCCATAATACCTACAGTAGCTACATGCAGTACTTGACACTAAAAGTGCCTATGTAGTAATAAAAGAGATGTGTGTATAAAAGCAAGTATGTAGAATAAAAAAAAGTACTATTAATGTAGTGTTGTGTGTGAATGTTGCCTTCTCATTTGAATGGGGCTGATCCGATGCCAAGTGGGCGCAAGTGGGCCATGCCAAGATAGCCACCAATTCCCCTTCACAGTGCACTTCCAAACAACAAATGTTCAGTAATGTGTGTAGTGAAAAAAAGTGCTTGTACTTGTCCAAATGGGTCCAACATCTTATTGGCAAGTGGACGGGAATTCGAAGCAATTCGCAATTTTGCACAACACTGGCTGGCACTCCATTTCAAAGACTTCTCCCTGTTCTTTATTGCACCACAAACCATTTCAGAGATTCAATGAACGAACTTGCCCCATGAAAATCGCACATTTATTTGCAAATTCGACTATTTTCTATTTTATGGACTACACACATCAATTGGGCAATCCGTCCAAATTGCCTTTATTATCGTCTTTATTATTCGGGCCCATAACAAGCTTTAAGCTTTTTGCTTTATCTCTACGTATTTATGTATTTTTTCTTCTACCTTTTATTGTACTGCGTTTATTGATTTATTCCTAGTAGAATTGCGCAGTATTCAATACATACTCGTATCTTTGCCCCATATTAAAATCGCTAATTTTTGCATTAATTTCAGTCCAAATAAGAGCTTCTTTTCTAGTACATCTCTCTAATTCTAACCCAATTTTTAGATAATTGTCAAAAAACTACGTTAAAAATTTCTTAAAAATCGTAATTTTGAGCTAAATGCAAAATTTTCTTTTTTTTGAAAAATTATTCGTAAAGAATGCGATCGGCCTCGGCGTCGATGAAATCCTCGAACTCCTTGAGCGACATGTGGCCCGTCTCCAACGTCAACACCGGCGCCGGCGGCAACGGCAACCTCGTCTCCTCCTCGTTCTTGTTGTTGTTGTTGTTGTTGTTGTTGTTGTTGGGTCTGAGCCACTTGTCGTGCCACTTCTGCACCTTCTTCAGGAAGTCGAGGTCGAGCTTGGACTCCTCGACGCGGTTGCGTTTGCCAATGTGTCGCTCCAGCGACTCCATGTCCGCTCTCAAATACACTAAAATAAAAAAAAAAACGTCATTTTTTCGTATTTAAAACAAGTTTATTTTCGAAAAAAGTATTCAAAATGACTTGAATTAATCAGGCTTTTTAAAGCACCTATTTTGTCTGGTCTAATGACATTTCCCACCAGTTGCTCCATTGTTCTGTACCACTTGTCCAGAATGGCGAACTCGACGTCGCTGATTCGATCGAGTTCGCGCTCGGCCTCCAGGAAGCAGAAGCGGCCGCTGTACACCGAACGCTCCAGCACCAACACGCGCTTCGAGGGGTCCCAATCTCGCAAGGTTTCCAACAAATCCACATATCTTTATAGAGAAAAAGAGTTATTTTTGAATTAAAACTTTTTTTTACTATTTTTTTTTACTAATTTTTCGCTCAATTTCGGCAAAAAACGTCCTAAAATTTGATTAAAACGAGGTCAAAATGGACGTTCGTTTTCGACCTGGTGAGCGAGGAGTAGAGTTGGAATGCGAACGCCCATTTTTTCGAATCTTCAAAGAGTTTTTGCAACAAATCGACATTAGTGAAATTGGACCATTTGCCAACGGGCTCCTCCAGCACTCGAATTGTTTCGTTGTGAGTCAGATTCAAACGTTGTAACAACGTCGACTTGCCGCTGCCCACGTTCCCCTCCACCACCACCAACCTCGGCCTGGACAAAGACCTCAGGTCGATGGAGGACAACAAGGAAAGCAATCTGGCCAGAAATATGGCCAACTCCATCCTTGTCAATATCAAAAGTGTTACTGAACTCAAAATTTAGTAAGTTAGCATTCATTCATTTTAAGTGCTTCGGTTAGTAACTCGACTTTTTCAATTGATAATTGCTGAATTGGCCGATTTGGGATCTACGAGTACGAGTACATGCGTTTTAAGAATTAAGATGAGCTTGTAATAAGTTGTAATAAGTTGCAATGAGTTTGAGGATCCAGATGAGATTCAGTTTTTTGACCAGAGCTTTTTAATCTTTCTTCTTATATAATCTCTTTTTTGTTGAGCAGTTCAGCAATTTTTTTTCTTCAAAAAAGAAAGTACACCATAAATCTTACTAAATTTTTCCAGACAAATTTTTTCCTGACCTTTTCTCAAGACTGGTTTTATTTTATGAGTGACGATCGAATATGTTATTGTGGCCAAAACGAGACGTCGCCTAATGCATTATTTAAGAGATTGTCTTTAAAAAAGGCTGAATTAACCGGCTTTTGTTAAACAAGCATTCTTTATGAGGATCATTACGAAACGTAAGAGAAGCTCAACAAAAAGGTCATTTTTGAAAATTCATTGGGCTGGGGTAAGAGAATGGGGAATGGAAGTTGGACTGGCACTGTTGGAAAGGTATAAAAATGTTTTTAAAAAACTGTTATTTTACCAAAATTTCTCAGCACTCAGAAATACAATTTATTGGATTTGGTGCAAAAATAGGTCAAAAATGAACTTTATGATGTTGGAATTGGCCAGTTGACCTTAAACTCTGAAAGATTTGAGGTGGTGGATTTTGGAGCCACCCTTGAGGTTGTTGAGCAGCATTATGCCTCACACAAACCTCAGCCCCTTCCTCCACATATGAAATTGATTAACATGATGGAGCATGTTATTTGGAACCATTATCTCTGTAATGGTCATTAATCTGACAATAAATAAAATAATTTTGCAAATTTCCAAGAGGAAATTCATAGGTCTTTACATTTTTGGGATGACTTTGTATCAAGGCCACATGATTTTCAAAACAAAATTGTCCAATACTCACTTCATTCTTATTACCTGTTGGCTCTTCTTTACTACACTCATGTGCATGGAATACAGATGCAATTTGCAAGCTTATCTCATTGCCATTGATTATGAGGCACCAATTGAAACTTCTAAAGATGTCATTGAACAAAAGAGACCTCTTTACTTCTCTAAAGGTAGTAGCATAGATTTTCAATTCAGCAATTCACCATCCAAGTATGAGCAGAAAATGTATAATGAAGCCATCCAATCAAGAACATTCCTTGAGTTACCTGATGGAAGTAAGACTTGTCTTCCTTTCTCTAAAATTGAATAAATTGCATTGCATTGAAAAATCCTTCCTTTCTTATAGGACTGAAGACCAGTTTTGTGAGAAATATTGTTAATGAAAAATGTGTATTTCTCATGAATGAAGGCATCTTCAATTTTTTGCCACAGCCAACAGAAAGAGACTTGAACACAATCCCTACAGACTCAGCAAGCATGTGGTGGTGGTACACTTCTTGGGTAAAAAGCTTTTTGATTGTATTGTGATTCATCAACACTCATGTTTTGTGTCCCAAGGCTTTATTTTTCCAAAGGGATCTGATTTGAGGACAAAGTTTAATGACATCACAAATTACATGGTTGATGAAGGCATTGTGGAGAAGATAATTGCCAAAAATATTCCCTTGTACATTGATGACAACTCTGATAATAATGACATCCCACTGAAAATCAATCACCTGGTCCTTGGAATGTGTCTCTTCATTACTGGCCTTTTCTTCTCAACACTGACATTCTGCTTTGAATTGAGATTGCCTCACAAATTTGTCAATTGTGTCTGGGCAATGTACAAGAAGAAAAAGAGGATGAGGGCCACCAAACTTTCCAGGAAGAAGAGAAACAAAATATATTAAAAAGAATTAGGGAGAAACAGGAGCAACAGAGATAACAATATTGAACTAACTAAATACATGAGAAAATATGCACCATCAAATTGGAAAATTAGCGTACAAACTGTAGGTATATGAATAAATTGATTTAGAAAAAGCAAAAATTCTCTTCAATTTAATCATTTTCATTAGAAAAAACTTGCAAACCACAGACCTTTTGGTAGTGCAATACTGTAGTAATATTCGAATCAACCCGAAGTTTCGTTTCGAGTCGGCGCGATCCATCACTACACAACGCAACACTACACAATGTTTGTTTACATTTCGCCCTAGCCAAACCACGTGTTCGTTCGTCGAGCAGACACTCGAGCTGCACGTGCGTCTCTGCAGATGGTGGTGGCCTCCTCGTCCCCGGCCATGGCCGCGTCCACGCAGAAGTCGGCGAAGTCGTCCAAGTCGTCGTCGGTGCCGCAGCCCGTGTTGGACGCGTTCTGGCGTCTGTCCAACGCCAACGAGGCGGCGCGCGTGGCCGCCGCGCTCGTCATCGTCGAACACGTGCAAAACCAGCCGCAGGCAATCAATTAAAGCCAATTATTACAACGAAATGATCACTTTTTCAATCAAAATTTGATTGATTGATTGATTGATTGTTGCAGTCCTTGGAGTACGTGTTGGGTCGACTTGTGCGCGGCGCGTCGGCCGAGGAGGAGCGGACGCGCGTCGGCTTCTACGTCGTGCTGGTGCAACTCGTCAAGACAGTGGACAAGCCCGACGTCGTGCAGAGCGTCTTGGAGGAGATCAAGAACTGTGCCAGTACCAAGGGCTCTTCCAAAAGTGTAATTAAACTAATTTTTCACTTTTAATGTCGTCATTTATATGTTTTTTTTGTAAATTAATCGATCTACTCTATAATTTACGTGATTTTTTGTCTATTGAAGGAAACGGCACAGCAGCTTTGTGGTCGCATGCTCTGTTTGGGCGCGCTTTTACGCAGTGGCCACATCAAGCCCGACGATTCCGATCATCTTTCCTCAATCGTGGAGCAATTGGTGGACGTGGCCAAACGAAGGAGTTTTTTGCGCACGCCAGTCAACGCATTTCTCGTGGATTTCATCAAAAGTTTGAGTAAAGACGAACAATTGAATAAAGTTTGGCCTGTGCTGGAACAGAAGCACGATTGGAGTGGCGACATTTGTCTGGAGACATGGTGGCTCGTCATGGAGTGTTGTAAGAGAAATGTTAAGGCGGTTTCCTCCTTGGCCAAACAGTTCGGAAGGAAGAAGTTGGTTGACGATCAGCTCCTCGAACAGGTGGCCAAATGTCAAAAGGTGAATAATATTCTAAAATCATTTTTATTTTAAAAAGTTTTTGTTTGTTCATTTTATTCAAAACCAATTATACCCATGTGCTTGTTTAGGATGCGAATTTGTCGCTGACGCAGTTGCGCTCTCACCCCTTCTTCCCCTTGCTGACGGACGTGTTGCACTCGAACTCGATGCTGCACACGTTCTTCGTGCGCCACGTGGACCCCACCATCACCAAGTTCAGCTCGCACCGCTCCCTCAGCGCCTTCTACATCATCGAGTTGATTCTGGAGAGGATCGATGCCAAGGAGGCCGTGAACTACTTGACGTCCAATGTCATGGAGGCGCTGTTCTCCATGATGTCCAAGTTGGAGCCCGTCAAGGAGGAGGAGACGGCGTCCAAGCGTCTCTTTGAGCTGTTTCTCAACAAGGCGATTCTGGACGAATCTTCTCAAGTCGCCTTTATTAACCGAGTTCTCAAGGCACCTGGGAATGTTGCTTTTGACAAGGCCACGGGTGGCAACAGTGTGTTGGTGTTCCTCACCAAGTGCAACGTCGACGCCGTCAAGACGGCCGGCCACATCTTCTTGGACGCGGCCTCGGGCGCGTTGGAGTCGCAGCACAACAACACCAATGCAGAGCGCTGCTTCGCCTTCCATCAGCTGACGCGTCTGATCGCCTTGCCCGTCATGGACGCCGAGTCGGAGTGGAAGACGGACATCTGCACCGTGTTGGCCACGCTGCTCGTCTTCGACCTGTCCAGAATCGACGTCACTCATCCATTATTAAAGAATAGTAAGAAGCTCTCTTTGCCCTCGAGTGGGTGTGTTCGAGTCATGACCAAAGATACGTGGCTGAAGTTGAGGGACATTTTCTTCAAGGCCATCCATGTCAAGGTCAAGTCGATGAGGGACACGGTCGCCATGTTGGAGGTGGTCATGGAGAGAGTGCGGCAAATGTTGGACGACAGGTCCGACTTGCCG
>JAOXNJ010160914.1:0-18977 GCA_028566655.1 Metis holothuriae
GCAGGCCGTTGCCCCCCGTGATGTCATCACTCGCTTATAGTACTCGTAATGGTTCAACCTTATATATAATAACCTTGTTCTGGCCATACATAAGAAACTTGTTTTTGCCCCAAATGCCTGCCCGGCCTCCAATGCATCGGCAGCCAAGGATTCGTTTCGCGCCAAATCGCTCATTCCGGCCTGGGACGCCGACGCGATCACGTCTCTTCCAACCTTCTTGTGGCTACTTCTGGTTCTGCCCCAAGTTCTGGTGCGCCGTCAACATCTTGGCCGTCGCCATGGCGAGCAGCCCCTCTTACGCGGTCATCCGGACCGAGGGGGACAACAACGTCGACGTTATGGGCGAATCTCTTCACGTCGTCAAGGTAGAAGGTCGCTTTTTGGTGGCCAAAACGTTGTGTGCATTGTTTCTGATGATCAAAAGTAAATTTTAAAAGTAGAATGTCCACTTTGGATGCACTAATTATTGATTTTTTAAATTCAGGTCGGCCACAAATTTCCCTTGGAATTGTCTTTCGAGTTGGCCAGAGTGGGTTACCAGTGTCGCCTCTGCCACTTGGGCAAGGTCTGCTGGGGCACGGTGCTCTACGTCGGCTGCGACGAGGCCAGCTGCGAGCATTACATCAGGACCACAAGACAAAAAGTGAACAACATGGAGGCAAAGATTTCGTCCATGGACGTCTACGACCAGTCTGAGGACGCCGATGATCCTGAGGAGAAGGAGGGTTCAGAGGAGGACTCATCTCAGAGCCCCAAGAAAAGACGAATTGGAGGTGTCGAATCAAACCACATATTCAAATTATGCACTTCCAGGGCTCATTTTTATGATAAGAAGTGTCAAATGATATGTCTTTTGTATGCTCTTATTTCTTTTATCCATCCAGATCGAGCCGTCAAGGGCGCCGAGAACAACGACAAGGCGAGCAACGTCTCTGGCTTCGGCCAGGACACTTTGGACTGGCAGGAGCTCTTTGAGAGCGACGACGAAGAATGTGAAAGGGACGAGGAGCAAAGTTTACTTTGGGCTTATCGTCAATTAGAGAATGTTAGATCAAAGAGAATCAGTACCGAAATTAACGATCGTTACACCAAAATGGGTCAGCCCGATGGCGTGAGCATCTTTGAGAGAGGCCGTGAAGGCATCATCGCCGGAGTTGTGCGCACACGCTTTGTGAGTTCATCATTTTGTCATATTCATTTGTCTTTCTTTGAGTTTTCAATGGTTAAAAATGTGTTTTTTACAACTTTTCTTGTGTTTTCTAGGGAAATCGAACGTTCAATAGAAAAGAGGCTCGGGCCTATAAAACCTTTCGAGAGATTTACGTCTTCGACACTGACTGCGTTTCCTCCATTGGACGCGCCTTATTCAAATCTTTCTTCGCTGAGCATTATGAGAGATTGATTTCGCCGCTCTCGTGGAAGAGGAACCTGGAATTGTCCGAGAAGGAGTGGGAGGTGTTCTTCACGATGTTGGACCAATTTTGCTTTGAGAAGCAACCTTATGTCGCCAACAAAAAGGATCCCAAAGCGACTGCTGAAAGGGTCGAGAAGAGACGCAACAAAATGAAGAGGTCCATTGGCAGGATGAGGGGAGAGGTCAAGACGAAGAAGCAGCAAAAGTTTTACAAGTGAGTCAATCAAACATCTACAAGTGTTTACTTAAAAGCTTGATGAAAATTGTTCTTGACTTTTCAGAGAAGGCTTATTGTCGCCCAGCTCGTTGACGTGCATTGATGAAGATTGCGGTGTCCAAAGAGAGGACGAGCAGGGGGCTGCTTGCGAAAAGTGCCTCGAATGGTACTGCAACTTCCACGCCTTGAAGCACCACGAATCTCATCCCTATCACGACATGTTCATTGTTGCGAAGAGACGTGGATATCCCCGGGAAAACTAATGGAGGCCGAAAGAAACATTCTTTTGGACCTCTAAGCTATAAAAGGTAACTTTTTTGGATTGCTTAGATTTAGCTTCATGTGCCACTTCTTGCTCAAGATCATTTCGGATGGGGAGCAGAAGCATTGTCTCGTCATCGTCGTGTTTTCAGCAAGGGCTCTCATCAATCTCCTTAAGTGGAGATGATTCTTAGCGAACACTCAATGGTTTGAATATTTCCCGTGCTACATAAACGATATATTGTGTTTAATTCAAAACTTCAGTAAAAGAACACCATTGTAGTATTGGTGTTGAGTATTGGCTTGCAATTTCCTCTAATCAAACCGTGGTTCTCGTCATCTTCTTTTCAACAAAACTAATATTTCAAAACTGATATCTATGTATTTGTGAGAGTGTACAAATTGACAACAGTTTTCAGTGTCACTACAACTTTTCAATACTTCTAAAGTCTGAGTAAGAACGAAATCAGGGCACAAATTCTTCACTTTTAACTCCTTGATAAGATTGTTGCAAGCTTTAACTAGTTTCTTCTCGTATTCTAAGAGCTTAGAGGCCGCTCCCGATCCTCATTCTTGCACGTCTTGCTCGTGTCCTCGAGTCGTCGTTGTCGCCACCCTGTGCTGCACGATCGTCGAGTTACATTAGGCTAATTTTGTTTCAGGTCGGCAAAATACGTAGGGCGTCGCTAAAATTTCTCGTCGGCAAGATTGGTTTTGGCAAGTTGTCGTCGGCAAGGTGTCTTATTACAAAAATCAAGTGCCGGGACAAGTCAAAAAAGTGGAGTCCGAGTCAAAAAAGTGTCAGGAATTTAACGACCGAGTCAAAACGAGTCAGAAATTTTTATTTGTTAAAAACGGGCTAAAAACCTGTTTATTTTTCGAGTCAAAACCGAGTCAGACCCTCCGAGTCGAGTCACGAGTTCGACTCGACCTCCCCTCTGACTCGAAAAACGAGTCAAATTGACTCGACTCGTCGCGGCACTACATGATGTGAAGGTTCAAGCATAGGTACTCGTACTTTATCACAAGAAACTTACTTCTGTTCAAGATCTTTATTATCGATGTTTGAGTTTTCTTTAACCCTTTTTCGAACTAGTGAGACCAAATCAACTGAGCCAAGAGGACAGTGAGCAATTCATCACAAACCAATGAGGCAATTTGGTAAATTGCCGTTCGTCTGACAGAACAATTTCCGATTACAGTAAGTGTTTACTATATGTTAGAGACGCCTTAAATACAGAAAAAAATGTACAAAAAAGATCAAATTAATATCACACTGGCCATTCTGGCTGTGTAAATAATGTGCACACAATCTAAGATGATTTTGGTAAATCTGACACAATCTGAAAGTGTTGCGAGAATGATGTTTGCTCAGAGACAAATCCATTGATCAGGTCTCCAAAGCAGTACTGCCAAATTGTCTCGTTCATCGTCGTCGTCGTATTCATTGGGCACGAATCTGTAAATAAGATCTCTATATCCCCTGCCAACACTAATAACAATGCGATGTTCATCTCCATGACCCACAGTGATGAGTCGCTGCACCTCCTGTGCATAAGGTCGGAAAACAGCTATGGGTCGAAGTGAATCGGCATCGGCCACAATGACACAACCCAGATTGGTGCCTGCATAAAGCTGATCTCTAAGTACTGCGATGCTGAGCAATTGCGACGCGAACGGCGGCTCTTCAATTGTCTTCAAACTTTCCGAGCTGGGCACCAGTTTCGAGCAATCCAACTGATTGATTATGCTTCTTTTGCCAATACTCCATTGAAAGATGACGCAGCCGGGGTAGAGACAGGTCCACACATATTTGTCAGAACTGATGACTTGCAAAACTTCCGAATCCGAGTGCTGGAGCATCTCCAGAGATGAGACGACACCCTGCACCAACGTAAAAACTGATAGGTGTCCACTGGACTCGCCGCACCAGATCTCGAACACGTTACTGGTTTTGCGTACACTGGCCACGTCCAAGATGGCCGCATTGGAGCTGGACCCGAGCTCGGTGACGATGAACGTGCCCTCCAGACCCTCCTCGGCCTTGGGCACCACGTCGGAGCAACAGAGGAAGAGGCGGCCGTTGCCCAAGGCCACGCAGGCTCTGCGAATCTCGGATAAAAAGTGAATGGAACGCACGCCGCTAACCTCGTTAATTCCATTGGCACTTGTGGTGGCCACAGCCGAATCCGGCTCCATTTTGTAAGAGAACTTGCGATCGAGGGTGGTCGTGTCGTAGCCGTGCACGTAGCCGAAGTCGTCGCCGATCCACATGACGTCCTCCACAAGACACATGGCGGTAACGGCGTGCGTGAGGGGCTCCAGGGAACGATGATGGTTGCACACGCGGTTAGCCTCGTTGCCCTCCAGTTGAAGCACGTGCAGCCAAGGATTGCACTGTGTGCCTGACGTCGAGCTACTATGTATCATAATGATAAAAAAAGGAAAAAATAGGAAAAATGTCGACTAAATGTATGGGAACAAATGAACACTTGGGTACAAAGTTAAAGCTTTATCGTACCATGCAAGCCAGAGATGCATGTTTTGAGACTTATTGTCATCTTCTCCATTGTCTTTGATGGCGCTCCCCTTGTTGCTCGCCACGACGACCGCGCTAGCGACACAGGTGTGGGCGGGTACGGCGACGACGTCGGTGAGGTGGACGAACTCGGGCGCCGAAGCGATGTTGACGATCTGGCTGGCAGAAGGTCGATCTCTGGGTCGGTGACTCCAACAGACGGCCATCAAGTCCAACACATGACTAGGATACACGAGTTCACGGTGAGATATGGCCGGTCTGTTGCCCTCCAGAATCAGCTCCTTGACCGTCTCGTACCCGGCAAAGGGCTGTGAAATGAACAAGAGCAAGTTAAGACAAATTCCAGAATCTTTAAACACACCTTCTAAGATAAATTTACTTATAAAAGCATTTTTACCTGATGTAGCGTGACGAGCTCGTAGAGGAACATGGCGAAGGAGAAGGCGTCAACCTTCTCGGTGTACTCCTCCTCCCCATTGTACCTCATGATCTCGGGCGCCATGAAACCCTCGGTGCCGCCGAAGCCCTTCGTGCCCGAGGGCAAAGTGGCCCTACTGATGCCGTAGTCGGCCAACTTTACATGTGTGTCCAACAACGAGCAATTGTTGTGGGTCATGCTGCCACATTGTACAATTTCGGCAAAGGGCTCTGGTAGGGCCCAAACGAGGACATTTTCGGCTTTGAGATCGCGGTAGATGATGCGGTTTTGATGCAAGTATTCCAGAGCCCTGGCAATTTGCAGTACAATTAACTGAACGCACTTCACCTCCAACTTGTCCCCTGAACGTCTGTAATGCTTCAGTTTCTCATCTAGAGCGCCTTGGGGCGCCAATTCCAGCACAATGGCCAAGGGTTGAGAGCAGATTCCCACTAACGGCACTATATGAGAGTGACGCAAGTGGATGAGTATGTTCAGTTCTTGTCGAGCCGTGCAATAGGCCTTGCACGTATATTGGAGAGGATCGCGTTCCCATTTGGCTCGAGCCAACTCGTAAGCGGATTTGGCCGAGGATTTGGCATTGGGGCCAGGATCGACGGGCTGAAGCATCTTTGTCGCCACACTGCGCCCAAACAGTGAACCCTTCTGCCGCAGTACACTCTCATACACAAAGCCAAAAGCGCCCCGACCGACAAGACGACCGTGACGGATTTGATCGCTGGATATGCGCACCCGTTCGTCCTGTTCAAAAGGCCATAGGCAAGCTTTACCCAAAAGCAAGTTAAACGCGAAATAAACTACCGATTACCAAAAGATATTTTGACTGTTTTTACCATATCAAGGAAAACGGTGTCCGGGGCAATGGCTGCCAGAGAAAGTTCTCCGTGTGCGGGACAGAGTGGTTGCTTGGTTTCGAAGGCATTTAGAATGCAAGCTTCTATTAAGAAGGCGTACACTAAGCCTTCATCCTCATCCTCGTCCTTTGTTCGTTGTCGATGATCCGGATCGAGCGCCACCAGAGCGTCCAAAGCCTCCTCGTGTCCCATGCCGCTATCCTGCGAGACTCGTTGTTGGTCAGGATCCTCGGCCCTTAGTCGTTCGGGCACCAAATCGTACCAGCCTTGTCTGTCACCATTATTACCCATTTGTGACTGCTCGTTCCTGTTGGTAGTCGCGCAAAGGCACCTTGAGCAGGGCACCAGGCGAGTCACCAGCATTCGACCCTCCGAGGTATGCAGAAAACGAGTGCCTAATGAGGGGTACCAGTCCTCCAGTAGTGTATCCACGTGCTCCACTGCCAGAGTCAGCAATTGACATACTGCTCTGGGACTCGCATCAAGGGCCAAGGTCTGATAACCGTCCTGAAATGGTTGGTCAAACAAAAAGTTATTCAGGAATCAATAACATTAACTTTAACATCAATCTTAACATGAATCTCACTGAGGAGGAGGCGCCAATGGGCTTGTGCACGACTACTGTGTCTTGGGGAAGCCAGATCTCCATTACCGATGATTGTTTCGAGTCCACCTGCGTCCACTTATCCTCCTATTAAACAAAAAACAAGCATAGGTAGAACAATTAATAGGAAGTACATTAATCGATGCAAATCGACGAGAACATTTTACCTGTAGCAACATGATCTTGAGTCTGTGGTAGTCGTAGGACAGCCCTGGAGTATTGTGAAGCACTTGCTTCATGCTAAAGAGGACGGTGTCCATGTACCTAAGTTCAACGCCGGTTTGCCAACAGACCCACTCTGGTTTGTGTTCGATCAACAATCGATTAACAAACGAGTCTTGCTGATTCGGCAACACGAAGTAATTCCGAATAATTTCCACCACTGTGTCGTCAGCCAAGATTCTGGTCAGAAGTCTAGACCAAAAGCCGGAGGGAAAGTAGGACATAAAGAGCAAACGGTGTACACTGTGCTCCGCCTCCGACTGAGTCGACAACTTGTAGCCTGCTAAAAATTCAAAAAATAACTGAGTAACTATCATGTTAATAGATTGACTATTTCTTTACCTGGTGGGTCTGCCGATGTCTTCCTGGTGGCATTGCTCTCGTCCTTGCCTCTGACCCTTCTCCTTCCGAGCAAACCATGTCTAGCCGGAGGCATGGAGACACTCCTGGCATGGATATCTTGATTTATGTTGCGTTTGTTATGTCTTCCCCCTGCCCACCCTCTGGATCTGACGGCTATTTTGACTCTTGTATCTAATCCCTTTCGCATTTGCTGTTCCGATGGAAGCAATGAAGGGATTAAAAGTGTTCTAGTGTCCCAGGTCAAAGCTACTTCAAACTTATTCAGCAATTGCACGATGTAGGACTTGGCTGAGACCAAGGTGGTTGTATCGTTGTTCTTGAAGACGTGTCTGAGGTCGTCAATGCGCATCACGCCTTGTTTGACAAAAGGATTGATCTCTCTAACAGTGACTACATGCGAAAGCATATCGCAGAGCCACTGTGGCTCCAAGAAGTACAGATCTCTGAGCGTAGCGTCCTCGTAGTGCAGTAACACTCCGTTCTCATGGAGAAATTTGACGGCCTGATTGAGCTCAGAATTGTCTCTGAAACGCATATTGAATCTCTTCTCCAACTCCAGTGCCGCACACCGCCGAAATTGCTCGTCGTTCATCACAGGATCCTGATGCTTTTGTCTTTGTTGTGAAGCCAAAAGCACTACTATATCTTCCAACGCCAAGTATGTAGCCGGAATTTTCTGGTCGAGAAGTCTCACCTTGCACCCACTAGACTTCATGGCCATAGCCGAATCGTAAATGAAGTTGGCTAACTCTCTTATATTGCACTTACTTCTGCTATTGCAGCTGACCTCGAAGCTCTGCAAGACCCGAGGCAGACCGAACTTTTCGGCGTCGGTAATATTGATGAAACGGTCGCGAATTCTATCTTGCAAAAAGTCGCAAAAACTCGGCGCAAACTCGTCTCGGGCCAAGTCCACGTGGGTGCCGACAATGATCACTGGGCTATTCGGGGCCCTGGCCTATACAAAGACACGGTGTTTAAAATTACATAGTTTCTCAAAAAACCGACGTTTGAGTAAAACTAATAATTTGCTCAGTCGATAGTCTGTAAACGTACTTGTATGTTGATGAGCCATTGCTGAATTTCGTTGAGGGCCTTTTCTCCATCTGTAATCTTCCAGACCACCAAATAGAGACTTCTCTTCGACAAGAAGTACTGATGTGTGGCATAATATTCTGTTTGTCCCCCAAAATCCCATGTTCTGAAGACAATTGGCCCGAGGCTTTGTCCGCCTTTCTTCTCGTAAGTCCAGCCACCAATGTCGACGCCTACAGTTGACAAGCCTTGTTTGTTGGACTTGCCACTGCGATGCTGATGACCCATTCTCTTGGCCCAATGATCGCTTGGGCCAGATATACTGCTCTTCTTTTGCCCAGAAACCAGACTTGAGACTAGATTCTGACCTTGAGAGGAACCAGGCTCTGTTCTTAGTTGTTCTAGTAAAGTTGTCTTGCCAATGCCCTGAACGCCTACGACCATCAGTTTTAGTCTTGCATAACGCTTTGAGTTCTCTAGGATGGATCGTAGGTACCCGATGATGTCGGCCGTCTTGTAGCTCTTCGAGATCGACATGGTAAGCAACGGCTCGCTGAGGTTACAGCCTGAAGTGTTGAGGTTCCACAATCTAAACAAAAAGAAATAATGACGATATAAGTTGTTATTAAATGCGTTTATTATGCACTGTAACAGTGCCTTAAATACGACAATACTTGTTAAGAAGGCCCATTTGGGGAGGCAGATCGTTGATTCTTTGGTTGAAGCTGAGATTGAGGACGCTCAAGTTGCTGAGCTCGTGAATCATGTTGGGCACGGAAGCCAAGTTGTTGTTGCTCAGGTCAAGCATGCTCAGTGCAGGGAACATGATCTTCAGAGTCTTTTCACCATCTTCGCTTGTATTCGAGGCAACACTGATATTGCTAGTGCTATCTGATGGTGAAGAAGAATAGAAATACATGCGAGGCAGCTCGTTGTTCGCCAAAATGAGAGTTCGCAGATTCTCAAATCTGTTGTGGCTCTTATGATTACATTGCACAGTCGTCTCTACTTTGGTTTTACTTGTAACAGAGACCCTTTGTTGTCTTTTCTCTTTCCCTTTTTGATGGTGCTGTCGTTTTTGTACCGTCATTTCGTTAATAAGAGATTGGGCATAACAGTGACTATCGTGCTTCATTCTGAGCTCTCCTGGCCATGTTTTAATTTGATTGAAGGACACGTCCAAGTGCTTCAAAGTAACTGGGTAGTTAAATGGAGCCCCTAATGTCTGTAGTGAGTTGTGGGAGAGATTAAGACGAGTGAGACTTGGAGCCAGACAGGACAGTCCTTTGGGTGCCACAGAGAAAGAGTTGTGAGACAAGTTCAAAGATTGGAGACAACTCAAGTGCAATTGCTGCTCTTCTTCCCCACTGAGAACTTGATTCCTCTCCAATACTTCAACCTGTCTTTCCCATAGAGAAAGATGCTTCAAAGGCTCTGATCGCAGCCTGGAGTTGATCTCGTGAGTGTCCATTGAACTAAGACTCAGCCCATCCTCACTTTGTGTAGTGCTCAACGAGTCCATGGACGGATCCCTGACTGTCTCATTGCCCTCGCCCTCTGAGTCTATGGTGGACTGGAGTCTGTAGGAGGAGTTTGAAGATAGAGTGCTATGTTCAGTAGGCATTTCAGAGAGCAAATTGAGAGACAGATTCAAATCCTTAAGAGCTGGAGCCTGCCACACATCAAACGGAATGCACTGAAGCTTATTATTGGACACATCCAAGGTGTGTAATGACGGTAACTTGAACAGGGCTGTCGGTAGTTGTTCCAATCGATTGTCTTGTAAATAGACTTCCTCCAGCCAAGGACAGAGATAGGGTGTGGCGTGTCTGAACTTGAGAGCATTTAACCCTATTCGATTGGAGGATCCTGGTAGAGACTCCAGCTTATTCTGAGCCACATTCAAGCTCTTCAGACTCTGCATACCCCAAATTATAACAGGCAACTCTACTAGAGCATTGTTACTCAAATCCAACCTAGTAATAGCGTGAACAGATGCGCTCTGGAACTTGGGACTCAGTCTAAGCTTGTTGTTCAGCTTCAGCACCGCCTCGTTGAGGTATGCCTCCTTCACTTCATTAAGACCGTGGTCATGCCAGTTGATGGTAACAGGTACAGAAGGAACCATGGCTGAATATCCAGACACTGCTGAGGACATAATAATACCTAGTTTCGTTGAAGTCTCGCTAATGCCTCTTTTGTTCACTGAATATTCTGAGTCTTGGTGCGCTTTCAGTGCCAGTAGTCTCGAAGCAAGGTTGGTGTTGTTATCGCTAAGGGCTGTTCCTAACGCCTTGCAATCGTCGTCTCTGGCGCCAAACCTGAGAAGCAGATCTGTCATGGCTACGTCTCGGTTCCTACAGGCTTCCACTAAACAGGTCGAAGTCTTAATACTCCTCATTTCTTCATTATTAAGACGGATTTCCAGGTTTGGGTTGGCTCCGGCATGTAATAGTTTCGTTGTAATCGCCAAGTCACTTTTCTTGATAACATTGTGTAGTGCCGTCTCGGTGCCATTGTTACAGTAGGCGTCTAATTCCAAAGGATTTATCCACTCCTCGTTTTTTCGCAGAGGCTCCTCGGGCGCAGAAGTGCCTCTTAACTTTGATATTAAGGCTTGGATACCAGAAACTCTCGTGGCAGCACTCATGTTGCCTCCCTTATGTGATTGTTCGTTCTCCAAAGAAAGGGCAGCTACGTTGCGACTTGTTTCCTTCTCACTGCTCTCTTCAGTGACGATCTTAGTGGCTCTCACTCTGTACTGAAGGAGAGTATCGACAATCTTAACACTACTGACACAACATGCCAAATAAAGCAATGTTTGGCCTGTGACATCTCTAGCGTTGACATCGAAGAAGCTGTAGTACTCGAACTTCTCATTTGCTCTCAATCTGAGCAATTGGGAGTCGAAATTGAATCTAAATATCAGCTCAAACACGGATGCGTGGCCACTAATGGTCGCTGCGTGTAAAGGAGACCACTGTTCCACAGTTAGTTCTTCGATTAGATGTGGAAAGGAGCGCAGCAAGAGTTCCACCACTTCACGCTTGCCGTTGTAGGCAGAAACATAGAGAGGGGAGTAACGCGTCACGGGGTGACTGCGACCATCTGCTCCCTTCGAAATCAACAAATGGGCCTAATAAAGGAAGAAAGAGGTACCTACATATAAAAACAAATTAAAAAGTAAAATACATTAAGAGGTCCTTACCAGATCACGGTAACCTTGTTCGCAAACCAAGTAGAGCAGTGTATGACCCCCGCTTCCTTTGGCCCCGCCCTCCTCATTCCTGGCAGCGTTACTGGCGCCACCGCGACTAACATCTCCACTGCTCATGGTGTTGTTGATGATGGCCCTGATTTCCTTTTCAGGGGTATTTTCCAGCAATCTCTTGACCGAGGGCAAGTCGTTATTTAAACAAGCCTCTAGCAGGGTGTACCACAAGGCCTTCCTCTCCTCCTCTCTCTTCTTCTTGGCTTGCTTCAAGAGCTCAACGCACTCGTGGTGCTCGTTCTGTGCCGCCAGGTCGAGTGCGGTCTTGTCCAAGTCATCCTTGAGGTCGACGTCGGCTTGATGCTCGAGGAGAAGTTCGACGTTCTCGAGGTGTCCATGCTCGGCGGCCAGATGGATTGGAGCGCGTCCCAGGCCGCGGGCGCCGCAGACAACATTTACCTCGGCGCCGGCCTGAAGCAGGATGCGCAGGCAGCCCGAACACGCGTTCGTCGAGGCCGCGTGCAAAGCACTGCGACCCCAAGAATCTACATTTAGGCCGATCAACCACATTAATCAGAAAATCAGTCAAATATTCAAATCCTGAGAATTGCGTGCCTAGTGAGTTGAGCTGAGAGAGTTCCTCGCCGTGCAGAAGGTCCTCCAGCAGCTCCACGTTGTCCCAGAGCGCCGCCACGTGCAGCAACCTGAATGAAGAAAAGCAAAATGAATGCGTTCTTATCTTCTCTGCAATCAATCAATCAACTGACTTTTTCCACGTTCTGAAAGAAAGAGGCGCTACCTGCCGGGGAAGTCCTCGAGCTCGACGAGCGACTCCATGCCGCTGTGTCCGATCGTCGACACCGAGCCTCGATCCTTCTCTATCGATCAAAATGTGCAATATGGCAAAAACACAGACAAATGACATAAGACACATTTTGGGGAATGTAACCTTTGCGCAGAATGGAGGGTTAATTGATTGTCTTCGCAATGCGATGCGTGAGTCTGGAGTCGTGACAGCTGTGCAATGCGGTCACTCACGGCTCCTCGTACTCGTCTGTCACTGCACAAGCGGCTCGCCCACGCACGTACGAGCGTGTATGTGTATGAACTGGTGCGCTCCTTGATGTGTACGAAAATGTAAACAAAGGGCCTGACATGTGATTACGTAATCACTAATCACGCGTGTGAATCGCGTAGCTGCTTGGTGGTGGACGAGCAGTCTGATTCTCGCGGAAGCAGATGGGGAGCGACGTGAGCCCGCCGTTGATGGAGGAGGACTCGGTGTCGGTGTCGTCGTCCTCTTCCTCGGAGTTGTCGTCGTCGTTGCACTCGTTGTCGGCCGTGGCGGCGGCCGTGGCCGAGTGCAAGCAGCACGTGTTGGAGACGTCGGAGGGTTCGGACGAGCGGCGCGAGTTGGTGAAGCAGCTCATCAGATTGCGCATCCGCGAATTCGATCTCAAGCAGCGCGAAGACGACGACACCGTAGAGATGTGCGGCCACGTGCTCGTTTCCTCGCCCCACTTCGCCTCCTCGGCCAAGTTGTGGTGCGACGTGTGCGCCTTCGCCGTCTGGCAGTACTTGCAGTCCTTCAAGACCTGCTCGCAGTGCAGTTTGGTGGTGCACGACGCTTGCTTAGTGCACTTGAGACGCGAATGCGTCATGCTCAAGGTGCACGCCGACCCCGTCCTCATCACGGCCATTTGCCCCGAGCAAAATCTGGCCAATCTCGAGTACAGATGTGCTGAGTGTAAGAAGAAGTTGGCTGCTGATCAGAGCAGGCTCTGCGACTACACTGGCCTCAGTTTCTGCAAACAATGTCACTGGAAAGAGCTGAGGCCCATTCCTGCCAGAATTCTGCACAACTGGGACTTCACGCCGAGGGAGGTGAGCCAGGCGGCCAAGCAGTACCTTGACCTCATGCTAACCAAGCCGGTCATCGATGTCAAAATGGAAAACGATACACTTTTTGCCCTCGTGCCCGAGCTCAACGTGGTAATGAGATGAACTGAAGTAAAATAGACGAAGTATGAGAAATAAGTGCTCAAGTTACTGTTTGTTCTTGTTTTAGATACAGGAACAGCGTGAGCGTTTGATGCAGATGAAGCGTTATCTCGCTGTTTGTCGTATTGCATCGGAGCAAAAGTTGTTGCTCAGACTTCAACCAAGGCAACATTATGTCGACAGCGCGGATTACTATTCCATTCAAGACCTTTGTGATGTTCACAATGGTTCTTTGGGTCCTTTTTTGGACCAAATTATCCAGGGCTTTGTGGAGCATATTGATCAGTGTGTTTTGTGCAAGGCCAAGGGATACATTTGCGAACTTTGCAATGACAGCAGTCACCTGCTCTTTCCCTTCCAGGAAATGGTCATTGCTTGCAGTGAGTGTGAAACTGTGTTCCACAAAGAGTGCTTTAAGCGATTGCGAAATGAATGTCCAAGGTGCGAGAGAAGGAGGAACAGACAACTATCAAGAATCGAAGAGAATTCAATGTGATCCATACAGTCATGTCAGGCACTCCTGTGACAAAAAATCCAAAAGATTTGGTTGGGCTCTAGCTTTAGAAACTGAGAAAAATTAATAATACATAGCTTTAATATGCAGGAATAAAAACTAGAGGTAGGAGTACATTTTAGAGATATATACGTATTTCGACTGAAATCATCATGCTTCCTTTCATACTTTCTTTAGTGTTTCGCAAATGTAAGCTTTCCCCCTCGAGTCACCCCCTTAATCGATCGAAATTTGTTTATGCGTGTGCGGCAAAGCTGATTTCAACTTCTGCTCAGCAAGAATTTAACTGTCTTTCCCATTTTTTTTACATGACACCATCAAGAAAAAATCGAAAGCCGCACACAGAAATTGAGCCCCATTGTTCTACCCATCTGTTGGTCCAAAGTTTTATTTAAGGGAAACGCCCCCATCAGTTTACATATCGTTCTTCTTTACAGATTCAGCAACAGCAACAAGGATTGATCAAAGTGTTATGAGCGTCTCATCTTTTTTCTCGTCAACGACGAAGCCCGCTGACCTGAGCGAGGTCATCGCCGCCGTCAAGCTCTTCCTGGAGAGGAACAGCAGTAGCAATGTTGTGCTCATCACATCAGGTGGAACTGCTGTGCCACTAGAGAAGAGAGCCGTGCGGTTCATCAACAACTTCAGTCAAGGCACCAGGCAATGCATGCAAGTTTTCTTATACTGATTGACGGTAATATCAATTTATTTGGTTGGTTTATTAGGGGTGCAGCGTCCTGCGAACATTTTTTGAGGAGTGGTTTTGCTGCAATCATGCTGCACACTAGAGGCTCGCGTCTTCCCTTCGAGCGCAATTTACTACCGGAAAATTCCGCGAGTCTCTTGGATCTACTCCAGGTCGGGCCTGATGGTCGAGTGCAAGTTCAGGAGAAACAGGAGCACCGTGTAAAGCGACTTTTGGAGGAATTCAATGACCACAAGTCTAGACTCTTATCATTGCCCTTTATTACCTTGATGGAGTACCTGTGGTACTTGAGGGCTATTTGTGAAGAACTAAAGAGATTTGAGAAGAGCAGTATGGTTTACTTGGCGGCAGCTGTCTCCGACTTCTATCTGCCCGACTCCTTGCTTCCTGATCACAAGATTCAGTCTAATCAGGATAAAGGCCTCAACCTCGAGCTTTGTGCAGTGCCCAAAATGCTCAAGTGTCTTGTGGATGAGTGGGTTGATAAGCACGTGTTTGTCATCAGCTTCAAGCTGGAAACCGACCCAAAGCTCTTAGAAAGCAAGGCCAAGGCTGCCCTTAAGAAGTACGGACACCAGCTCGTTATCGCCAACTTGCTACAGGATCGGAAGCAGAGAGTCGTTTTTGTCAGCAACCAAGAAACGGTCACGATCGAAAAAGGTAGCTCACTAATTTTCCTCAATAAAACGCTCTTACCATGCTATAAGTGCTGAAAAAGTGGTTGCTTTTTTTTCTTCTAGGGAGAGATCGGTCAGAAATCGAGGAGAAGATCGTAAAAGCTGTGATTGAGCGATTCGAGCTCTTTGAAAGGCAAATGAACAAGCAGTGAATTGTGAACAGACTCTCTCAGTGTAGTAGTCGTGGTGAATTATACGGCATTTCATTAAAAATTTCATATCTTTATGAATGAAACTTATAGAGAGAGTTAGTGTTTTCAAATGAATCTCCCTTGTTTTAAATTTATTTTCTAAAGTCAGATGTATAAATTTTGGATCGAGCTCATTTCTCAGTGATCAGTTATGATATTTCAGGCCGTCATTATTGGCTTGACTGACAATGCGCCACAGCATAAACTGACTCAGCTACCACAAGTTACTAGAAAAACGAAGAGAGCATGGAGTTGCACAAGCGTGTGGGCTTCGGTCTGGGCCATGTCTTAAACGACCTCTGCGCCTCAATGTGGTTTACTTACCTTCTCCTCTTCTTCCATCGCGTACTTGGCTTCGACAATGTCTTATCCGGAGTCATTCTTGCCATTGGACAAGTAAGAAGACATTTATCTCCAAACCATGTTCTACATTTATCAATTTGTTTTTAATCAACCGTTTAGGTATCTGACGGACTGTCCACGCTGTTTGTGGGCTACTTCTCGGACAGCACGTCACGAGGGAACGATTTTGCCCTCTGCGTTAAATACGGTCGACGGAAGGCGTGGCACCTAACAGGTAATTTCAAGATATTAAAGTGTTCAAAGTAAATAATTGAAAGGCCCACCATGAAATCTTTTAGGAACGGTGTGCGTCTTGGTGAGCTTCCCACTAATCTTCCTTCCTTGCGTTGGCTGCTCGGAGTCGCATTATTGGGCCCAGCTCGTCTACTACGCCGCTTTCGTTGCCATTTTCCAGTTCGGTTGGGCAGCCACTCAGGTCTCGCACCTAGCCATGATCCCTGACCTGGCTCACAAGTAAGATACAGTTCACAACATGCACCTTTCGTGTTCTTCACTAAGAAATGTGTTATAGTGATGCTTGATAAATGACGTTTTAGTGAGCATGAGCGGACCAGTTTGACTGCTTTGCGATATGGCGCCACAGTGCTCTCCAACTTGTCCGTCTTCGTCCTGGCCTGGCTGTCTCTGGGCTGGTCGCACAGCAACAGCGGCGGCGGAGACGACCTCGTCGGCCCCGACGACGCCCCCGCCTTCGCCAGGGTGATGTTGTGCTGCGTGGTCGGCGGCGCCGTCGCCTCGGCCCTCTTCCACCTGCTGGTCACCAACGAGAGCGACACCAACGACGATGCCAACGTGGTTTCGTCCTCGCTTGATGCTTGGTCTTGGTTCAGCTCGCTCTCCTTCTACCTCATTGCACTGGTGTACCTGAGCACCAGACTCTTCGTCAACTTGTCTCAGGTCTACATTCCACTTTATCTCCAAGTAACTCTGAGATTGCACGCCGTCTACGTGGCCACCATCCCTCTCGTCATGTATGTGTCGGGTCTGCTGGCCTCCGTGATCCTCACCAACATCGGCGATTTTGGCAGAGCCCGTACCATGGCCGCCGGAGCCCTGCTCGCCATGGCAGGCTGTTTTTGGGTCAAAATAGGCGAGTTTTACATCGCATTCTGCAACACTTTAAATTTAATTTAGTTAAGAATTAGCAGGAAGTACAAGGAAGCTCAAATTCCAATAATCAGTTGTTTTCAGGTTGTGTGATGGACTCTGACTATCGTCACATAGAAATTTTCGCAGTGGCCGCGTTGTTAGGTTCGGGCGGCTCCGTGCTGCTCATCTCCAGTTTGGCCTCGGTGGCCGACTTGATCGGGACGAGGACGCACTCATCGGCCTTCGTCTACGGCTTCATGTCTCTCACCGACAAGTTCGCCAACGGTCTAGCCGTCGTAGTCATCCAGCAAGCGATTCCTTCCAACATGGTCTCATATATCCCCAACTCTTTTAACAAGCGTTGTTCCAAGTTCCTTTTTTGTAAGTATTTTTTGCTTTCTCCTAAAGGACTCGTGTGTGGACTGTCGCAAGTTCTACCGCGACGTGTTGTTCGGCGTTTGCGGTGCGGCCGCCGCCGTCGCCGCCGTCGGCATGGCTATCAGGGAAAACTTTGGCGAAGACGTGGACCAACAATTAGAGGAGGAAGATAGAGAGGAGTCAGAGAGAACTCCTCTTCTTTGAGCTAAAAAGGACATGAAAGCACTTGGTGCCAGTAATTTCAAGAAAATTGAGATCAATTCATCACATTTGAAGCACAAATACCCTCTCGATACTTCACACACATTTTTATAGACATATTTTATTTATTGCCTACAACGTTTTTTCTTTTGAAGTAATAACTAGTGGCGTGAAACAAGAAGATAAAGCACGATTTATGTAGAGCTTAAAATGAAGTATTGACTACGTGAACATAAAACGGCTTTCATAAGCGATGATTCCACGTTTGCGCTTCCGCTTTTGAATTTGGAGGCTACGTTTTGTGCCAAGACTGAAATTTGTATGGTAGTGCTGACTACAAGTCAGAATGGCGTTTAAATTCCATTGAGAAATACGTACAGTGACATTAGTGAGAAGTGATCATATTAGGCCAAAGTTGCTAATGAGTAGTACCTACTAAAGTAATGACATTTGTTGTAGGTGGTTTGACTAGCAGATTATTATCATTAGTAGCTAGTTTTTGGTAGCAATAAATAATGTGTCGCATTGAACGAGTCATTATTGTCTGCAATGCAGTATTGTATATAAAAATGTATAAATATTTATAAGTGTATTTGTAATAATGTAAATAATAATGTGTTGTTTGTGAGAGGTAGGCCTAATTGGAGTCGTCATCGCTGTCAGCTGTCGTTTGGCGCCATATGGCTTTTGCTCACTGCAATTGGCATTCATGAGCTCCTTCCTCTCCTGTCACGTGACTCAGAAAGCCAGGAACAGCTGATCCAATATTGTATGTATTCGCCTTGCAAATCCAAAAGTCCATTTTACACACTCTTTAGTACACATAAAAAAACTCTTATTTGTTTACTGAAAAACCATTTTCCATGTTGATCTTCAAGTCAAGAGGGGCTGTGCATCTCCGAAATTGAATTGAAATTTATTCATGACCTTTCTACTGCCCATTATTATTGCCCTTTTTGTCTATGAAAGCCACTTTTTGGAAAATGATGAAGTACATTATTGTTAAGTCCTTTCCAGTGGGTTCCACTTATGCTGGAGCAACCTAATTACTGTGCTTTCCCCGAAGAGATCCAGCCGGATCTATCCTCACACATAGAGACCCAAAACTATAAATACATTTACTATGCACTTTAGGTAAGAAACACTTTTAGTGTTATAAAGTATGTACTGTATTGGAAGCACTATTCAAGTTTGCCCAATCTGATTGTGTGAAGCACTACAAAAAAAGTAATTTGGTGAAGCACTACCTATTCAGCAGTTTCTATTAGAATATATGTACGTATTCTTAGTACAGTACTGTAATATAAACTAATATTGCAATAGAGTACCTTATAAAAAGGAATCTTTAATATGTGGTGCAACAAGTCCTTTATAAAGTGCTTTGAACTAATGAAGGAGTAAAGATCTAGTAAAGCACTAGCAATATATAAAGATTGGTGTACTACATAAAGAAGAGTGTAATGAAGCTGACACAGTGAGTGGGTGATATGATATTAGATTTTGATCGTTAATCAAGATTAGATGTGACAGATGGTTTTGTTGCTGCAAATGACTTTTCTCTGGCAACAAGTGTGTGGAAAGCTCGGCTGCATGTGACAAGGCGGCTTTCCCATTACCATTATACTGTGGTCCCTGGGGAGCGCAGCTGACGATGCAAACGTGTCGGCCAACACTCGAGAAAGTCTGGCAGAAGAGCCA
>JAOXNJ010161026.1:0-10763 GCA_028566655.1 Metis holothuriae
GACGAGCGCACCGTCGTCTGCGTGTGCGGCCGACGCGTGCGCATCTGCAGCGCCTTCTTCTGGCGCTACCTCATCCAGAAGCCGCAGGTGCTCGAGGGCAAGATCATTCAGCGAGGACATTGGTTCACGTGCAATGTCGTCAAGGAGAAGGTCAGTGTCATCAGGCCGCATGTCATCGAAGAGGAGACGCTCAGAAAGAGCTTTCTCAGGCCACAGGATCTGCCCGACAGCGAATCCCTGCTAAAGCACTTCCGAGGCGACCCAGACCACCGACGACGCAGAATCAAGAGACCGTTTGAGCTGATGCATGAGGGCATAGCCAACCTCAATGGCGAGATCGATCGCAAGCGCGCAAGGGCTGAGGTCGCGTGCAACGATTTCATGAAGGGAAGAGTGGAGGGCGACGTGCTCATCCAAGACAGGCCGTGTTACAAGACTACCAGACGGCTGACACTCATGTGTCATTTGTGCATGCATTTGAGCACCAAGCAGGAAGAGAACGATAACGAGGTGACATTATGTGATACTGGCTGCGCTTTCTACGACTTCCGAAAACTTAAGGTGACCAACGAGGATGTGAAAGTCAACGGCTATCTCGATCCTCATGTTGACGCCCAAAATGTAGATCTGGAGCTGTGGAGATCAAAGAATAATTCGGCCCGAGAGGATTTGTCTGTTGAAAAAATCAAATATGTCCTCCAGCTTATTGGCGAACAATTTTGCCGCATCGCATTACAGGTAAAACGTCGAAAACATCCTTCCAGATCCATGTAAACTTTGCTTCATTCATTGCCATTATTCGTGTAGATTTTGCAATTCCTTCTTTCATATGGGCGTTAACGATTATTTTGTTCTTAAATCTCTTCATCTCTTCATCTTTAACAGGAGCAAAACTGCGTTGGCGTAAATGGCTCAGTGAGCAAACAGGTGCATTGGAAGCCATCTGTAAAAGGTGTGCGCGAATTGTGCGACTGCTGCAAAACTTCTATCTTCAATCATCATTGGATGTGCGACCGTTGTGGCATTACAATCTGCATTGACTGCTATCAAGTACGCCAAAAGGCTTCGTCTCCGCCTCGTAAAAGACATGTTGATTCTAAGCGAGATGCATATAGTTGGCCGCTGTGCAAAGACGGAGAGCAACATGACCAGCTCATGATGGTGCAAGTCATCCCTGGGCACTGTATGACCGAACTGGCACTAGAAATGCATAGTAAGCAGGAGGAGATGGAACTGGGACCACTTTGTCACAACGTGCAAGAGTCAGAGACTATCTTTGTGCCTCGAAGGGTGAGAAACAGCACAAAATTCTAAATTGAAATTAATGCTTCTCGATCTTTATACTTTGTTATTTTTGCAAAGACCACTATGTGTAACTCCTTTTTGTCCTTCTTAGGCCGGCAAGCCCGAAGAAACTATGAACAAATACTTCATGTGCGCCATTTGTCCTGAAACTGGTTTCCGTTGGCAATCCGACTTACATAAGCATTACGTCTTCAGGCACTTCAACAATGCCATAGCCAAAGAAATTCCCACTGACTATCCTAATAAGTGCCCACGATGTAGTTACGTTGCAAAAACGCGGACTTCCATGGCGCTTCATGTTGGCGTCACTCATCGAGCAGTTCTCACTCACTTGGAGCGAATTGAAGCGCAAAAGAAGAGTCTGAATTTAAAGGATTCGAATATTGAGGAAGAGGAAGAAAAGGAGGACGAGAAGGAGGATGCTTCTTCGGCTCTGCAGATCTTTGAATGTCCTATGTGTCCTATGAAGATATCTTTTGACCAAGCTTGGGGTCATCTTTGCCTACACTTCAATGATCAATTACTAGCACAGCTTTCATCCGACTCGCTAAAGTGCTCCGAATGTGACTATGAAGCACCCAATAAGGCTACATTGGTTCGACATTATGGAGGTAGTCCTCATTACAAGGTCATGGGACTGTTCAAAGCGCACATTGCCTCCAAGGGTATGGATGAAGCCAAATTTGTTGATTTCTTCAGGCCTGCTGAGATGGTCCCTAGAAAGGCTTGTGAAGCTCGAAGAAGAAAGAGTGAGCTTCATCGCAAGTCTTCTGACCAATTTTCAGGCTTCCAAATGTCTTCGCAAGAAAGCATTCGCAATCAGATCAAAACTCAGAAACCCAAGAGTGTTTTCGATGGCCAAAAAAGCGATTATGATGCCTCTTTTCAGTTGCAGTCGTCACCAACGGAAAACTTTTCTTATGCCAAAAGTCATGAGCAAAACTCTTCGAACACTACCAACCTTGACATGCATAGCTTGAAGAGAGCCTTCAGTGACGATGCTCGCTTTGTGAAGTGCCAAAGGTGCGACTACAGATACTTCTCTAGGCTCGATCTCTGTCGACATTTCGTGGATAATCACCTGAAAGTAAAGTTAGAGGCCTTCTCCAAGGATCACTTGCCTCACAAGTCCGACAAATTGCTCTGTCCTATGTGCGGTCAAGAATTCGATGAGCTACAACGCCTGAAACGACATTATGCTTGGAGTCATACAGATCTGGAAGGGCTTGTGCTACAAGACTTCAACGTTAGATTGAGCCTATTTGCTCCGACTACAAGAGATTTAGAAATCATCCATCAACGAGACTCGACTAATGAGACCAATTTGGCATTTAAAGAGATAACTGATCTTGTAGCCCTCCCAATTAGACGTGAAGTGGATGTTCACGGCACTCTGTCTGAGTGTGAGCTATGCGGCGAATCTTTTAGTGGACTGAATAGAATTATAGATAAAAATGTGCATATTCTGGGCCACTTCAGAGACTCTATAAAAAAGGAGATGGAGCTCAGCACAGATAATAACAGGAACTGCTCTGAATGTGGTTACCAGGCCAAGGATGAAATGGACATGTTTGAACACCGCGGACTGTCGCATAAGATAGTTTACAAGTTCGTGCAAGAAGAGCTTGGGTCGGATAATTGGAACCTTGATCGTGGCATTCTGCATCAGTGCAAAATTTGTGAAGCAGTGTTTCTCAGTGCACGGGCTTTGAACGAGCACTACTGCTCCAAACACTTCTACGAGCACATTGTCGGTCACGTAAGACAAATTGCTCCTTTTGACTGTCATAAATGCAACTTCAGGTGCAAAAGCTTGACGTCGTTGGTTCATCACTTTGGTACCAAGCACGGAATCCTAAAACGAATTCTCGGCGATAACATGCCTCGTGGCAAAAGCGCATTTGCCACTCCGAAACGACCAATACAGCACCATTCTAAGGATGCCCCTAGAGGCTTCCATTTGAGTCACCAACACTCTTCCTACACTGCTGATGGTCCGCACATGGAATATGCAGGTCAACCGGGATCAGATCAGAAGGCAAGATCATATCCATCAGCAGAGAAATCGTCCAGTCGAACCAACAGCGGTTTTATTGGGCAGCAAAATCAATGCGCCCAAACGGAATCGTATCAAACTCAAAATCATCGTAACAGCAGCAACCGTCGCAAGTCTTCTGCTCCTTTGCACAGAGGAAGAAAGCTTAAACGCAAACAGTTAAATCTACCGAAAGAATCTGTTCAAGCTCCACGAGAATGCCCCGTGTGCAGAGCCAAATTTGTTCTACCACACGTCTTTATAAAACACATATGTGACAAACATTTGGGCGACTACTTACTCAATCTTGTGCCTAAAAGAGAACCCTTTGCCTGCGTAACTTGCACTTCGTTTGTCAGTGAGGATGCCAAAGGATTGATCAGGCACATGGGTGTTGAGCACCAGCAGGCTTTGCACTTCTTGAAAAGTTACATTCCTAATGGCAATGATTTAGCTCTCACGGAAGAAGGAATTCTCCCTCACTTTGCAGTCAAGAGCAGGGGAGGCGATCTTTGCTCTTTTTGTAAGCCTCCAATAGTATTCTCGACGCCTTACCTTCTCCAGAGGCATTTTGCAGACACACATTTGCGTGACAAGCTGTACGACATGAACAAAGAGGCTTGGCAAAGTAGGGGTATAATGGATCCTAAGATCGAAACCAAGTGCAACGTTTGCAACCTGGAGATGAAGAATAAGTGTAGCCTAGTCAGACACATGGGAATGAAGCACAAGTTGGTTCATAAACTTGCGCTAGAAGGCCTATTAGGACCGGAACAACAGCAAGCCGCAATGAACTCTGAGAGCAGCTCCACGAGTAATGAAAACTGCCAGTTATCTCAGGGAGCAGTTACAAGTTCTCAAAATGACGGAAATCATAGCAGAAGCAGGCCTCACGTGCCAGCCACAACTATAGCAACGATTTCGTCTTATCAGGATTATGATGCCCAGCAACGCTTCCAAATGCAACACCAGCAATCTCACTCCATTGGTCAGAACTTCAATCAGTCATTTCAATTTAATAATCAGCAGCCAACTACGGCGGTTAGTCGTCGTCAGACAACAAGTACGCCTCTTGACTTCAGCTCCAATGCACCGTCACAGAGTAGTCGTCAGCAGGGATCGAATACTTCCATGACGCATTTCGTCAATAACGCCTACAATCAGCACGCTCAAAATCAGCTGAATCTGCAGCAACAGTTGGCTTTCCAACAGCACTCTTCTTATAGTCAGCAAGTGGCTCATAACAATGGTCAGGTAAATCAAGCTCACCAGCTAAACGCTGCAGCCAGTATTTACGGAAGGATGCAGAATTCGGGTTATGGACATCAGTCCTCTTCTGCGTCCTCACAGTCGTCTAGCTTCGATGCAAGCAGGAGTAACAAGGATATATCAAGGGTAATAAATTAGCAAAATGTTGGTATGTAAGAAAATAAACGAAAAGGTTCTAATATAAGTCGTTCTAACTTTGCAGCCAAAGCAGAGCATCGCCTCAAGGGAAAACTATTTCATCGAGCCTGCCGACCCGGGTGAAGAGGGCCCTTTCATCATCAAGTGCAAGTCATGTGAGAGCTACAGTAAGACTCGATGCGATTTTCTCCGTCACGTTTCCGACAGACACTTTAGGCAAGAGCTTTGTCGCGAGTTGCCCACACAGCCACCGTTCGCCTGCCCAGTGCCAAACTGCAAGTATGTGGGCAACGCAAACAGCTTAGTTCCCTTGATAAAGCATTATGGATCCACCCACAACATGGCGCTACGTTTCATCAACGGTGTTATGGCCAAATACATCCCTATCAACGCAAAGCCCGTGAGACCAGAGAAGAATACTAAGGTTACTGCTGGACCTACTTTGCAAAAGTGCCCATTCTGTGAAAAGAGTCTTCCATCAAATCAGTACAATCAGCATTTGTGTGATGTGCACCTTAGAGACTATCTCGATCCCTATCTTTCCACTCAGCCTCCTTTCAAGTGTCCTGCTCCTGGCTGTCTGTTTGTGGCAGCAGATGGGAAGGATCGTGTGATTGCTCACTACGCGGTCAGCCACCTGCTTAATCACAAGAACACCCATGAACCATCTTACAGCAACGCTTGGGGAGCTGCTGCTAACTATTTGCCTCAGTTTAGTCAAATGCTCTTACAAGTGGACGGCGCTTTTGATCCTGAGGAAAATGGGGACATCAACAATGAGGTACCAACCGCAGATGGCGGATCTGCTATGACTTCGGCTCCAGTAAATTTATCCACTGCGGTTGAAGCCGCAAGCTCAGAAGCCTGCGATGCCATCTTGTCGAACAAGGAACACATGAAGACAAGTATTGAAGTTGTGAAAAGTGAAACCGTGATTGGAGCTAGATCGCAAGTTATCTTCGCAGCGGACAACGAGAACAATTGCCTTGCTACTGAAGTTGTAATGAAGACAGAAGAAAACGAAATACCAAGGACAGAAACACCAGTACGTCTTTATCCATTATCAGAGGCTTCGTTGCGTCCTTCAGAGCAGACATTAGCTAAAAAGCGAAACAAGCCCAAGGCGAACACGCCCTGTGAGTTGTGTGGCAAGCTTTTTCCTGGGAATCATCGCAAGAGCCATCACGTTGTACAGCACTTCAGAGTTGAGCTGTTGGCAGATCTGAAAACAGACAGTGACAATGAGACCTTGCTCTGTCCTATTGATGATTGCGGCTTTGCTACAAAGCGGAAAGAGGATTGGATCCGTCATTACGGTGTAGTGCACAAAGTCGTGCATAGGTTCGTCAAGGAATTCGTAGACGGTCACCGTGCGCCCACGGAAAAGGTCGTTATAAAGAAGAGTAAAAAGAAGAGAATCAACAAGAATAGTGAGACCACGAAAAAAGCTTCCAATTCTAATTCTTCCACAACTACCCAAACCACGAGCACTGTTACCAACACTATCGCTCAAGTCAATAGTGAGCCCCCTCTACAAGTGTCCACTGCTCCGTCATTAGTGACTGATGGGCAGCGTAATTACACCACTTTCTTGCCCAAGGAGAGCCTCTCTCAAATTCTAAATACAGCCTTTCAGCAGCAAAGCAACCGTGATCGTGATTATGGGGTCGTAACGGTGGCGAATAATCAGGGAGGAGTGGCAACGGCCAGCCACAGCATTTATCCCTCTGCGTCTCATGAACTAATGGAGGAGGCGCTGGCATCCCGCAACTATCCAAGAACAGCCGTCCAAGTATCAGCAAGACAACCTGGTTCGCAACTTGGCGGTGTCATGCATCCGTATTACGTCTGTCGAGAGGGACCAATTTTCTCAAGCGACGAACTTCCCAGACACCACATGGGCCGCTTTCATTTGACTAGCGCAGGCGAAAAGCAGTTGGAAGTGCTTTCCAATGACGACGTGGAAGCCTCTTTGGTCACAATGGACGACAAGATCGAGTTTTTTACAACTACCGCACCACAGGCTAACGCCAATGATGCCAATGACTCGGTGACACTTCCGCATCGACCCACTCAATCGCAGAGTCAAAGTGCCTCCAGTGCTGGGAGTGGTACTAAACGACAATTTTTGAGCAGCAGCAGACCTTGCGAGCTGTGCAGCTTTTATCCCACTACTAAGAACAAGAGTCGCGAAAGAATGCATCATTATGCTACCAAGCATTTCAAGCATCTCATTGAGAAGGAGTTGAAACCCGATCAAAAACACCAGTGTCCGAGGTGTGACTTTGTTGGCAAAAATAGACGAGTTACGGTCGATCATTTCTTGGGAAGACATAAAGTAATTGATGAGTACCTGAGAGAAGTCCGGAACAACAAGAATGTCCTCGTTCCTACAACCACAGCACCGCCATCGAAATCCACTAAGCGTAAGTCCAAGGCCAAAGCAACGGCAACAACAGTTGCCACTGTTCCGACTACCACGACAACATCAGTCGTGGCTGCCAATACCAATTCAGCTCCGAGCAATCAGCCATTGCCTCTCACTTTTCCTCCATTGCCAAGTTTTGTTACTTCGGCCATAGAAGAACAAAATCAGAAAACGACAGCCCTCATTGTTCAAGGCCAGGGTCCAAGTCAAATGTTGCTAACAGTGCCACATCAACAGTCTCAAAGCTACCATCATCAGACCCAGCAACAGGCACAACCAACCTATGCCTATACACTGCAGCAGTTTCAACAGCAGCAACAGCAACATGTAAGCTTCACTGCTTCGCCGACATCTGCAGCCTCGACAGCTCATGGTCACTTGCCCCACCTGCAAGGGCATCAAGACGCACCGACCTTAGAGACAATCAAGGTTACCCTTCAATCTCCTCTCAAGATTGAGGAAATTCAAACAGCTGCTGGCGAGGGCTCCAAAGACTTTGTTCGAGTCATTCCTCAGTTCGATGGCTTTGCAGACTTCGAAGACTCCGAGCATCAAGAGGAAATAAATGGCAATGGCATTGTCGAAGTGGGGCAGAAGCGTCTTGCCGTATCGTCTACAATATGCCCTATCTGCAAGGAGCATGTCAAACGCAAGAACTTTCATCTTGCGACGAAGCACTTCAGGGACAAGCTGCGTGAACGTCTCCCTCACTCGTCGCCTTTTCTTTGTCCTGAATGCGGTTTACACGCCGAGAACAGGATGCAGCTTTGGATGCACTTCTTAACCAAACATGGATACGTGCAGCGGTGGTTGCAAGAAACAACGGAATCTTCAAACGATGTCAAGCCAGTTTCAAATGAGGAACATTTCTCTGCTGCGCGCCGTCATGCAAAGACAGCCTTTTGGTGCGACATATGTCAGAGACGCATTGCTCACATTACGAGACTGTCGCACTTGGCCACGCATCACTTCGGTGACCAACTTTTAGAATGGTTGGCCGCAAATGGTGCTGAGGACGAGTACACCTGTCCCGTGTGTCAGCTGAAACTGAAGACATCACTAAAGGTCAAAGTACATGCATTGGGGCAACATGGACTTGCCGATGAGTGGACAAGGGTGGAGCTAGAGAAAATGTTTCAGGCTCACGTCAACCATAGTTGCAATAACAAAGAAAATCGAGAGTGGACCAAGCATTCTCAAAAGGTGAAATTATTAGCACATGCATTATAATTGTCGAAATCTAAATAAATTTCTTCTAATATTTTGTTGATTTCAGGAGTCTTGCGACACGCTAAGGAGTTGTCATGGAGGTATGTCAATGTTAGGCCATCATCTGAAGAGCGTTTTAAAAGACGCTGATCTGACCTTCACATCTCTTTCATTTAATGAAGCGAGAGAGGTGGACTTTAAGAAGGTTTTCAAACGCTCAATCGAAGAGCCTGTCGATGATAGAAGAAATTTGAAAAAGCATCAAGGCGTGCCATGTCGTTGCTTAAAATTAGTGACCAGCCTTACTTCTGGGGCACCACATCAGTGGCTTTGCGACGGAAAACTGCTCGTTCTTAACGAGCCAAGAGACAAAAGAAACGACGAGCTTTTCAGGGTAAGCTACATTCACTATAGATATGTGGATAGTACTGCCTTTTAAAACGTTTGATTTAAAGATTTAAATTATTGTGAATGGTTTTCTTGTCAGGCGCAATGGGTGCGTGGTCAGCCAGTATTGGTACGTAACACGACTCGTGGTATGAACATTTCCCAACTATGGAGCCCAGAAGCATTTTGTCGCGAGTTCGGTCATTTGAAACACGACATTGTCAACACTTTGAATGGCGAGGTCTTACATGAAATGGAGTTAAGTTCTTTTTGGGCAGGTTTCCAAGATACGGTATCTCAAATGCTCGATGAACAGGGTCGACCGATGCTACTGAAACTCAAGGATTTCCCTCCAGACAATGATTTTGCTTCCTACTTGCCGAGGCATTTCCAAGACCTGATGAAAAATCTCCCCCTGCCAGACTACACGGGGCGTGAGGGACCATTGAACATGTCTAGCTATCTTCCAGGCCATTTTGCAAGGCCCGATCTAGGGCCCAAGCTTTACATTGCTTACGGCAACATGAATAACATGGAAAGTGGAACCACAAACTTGCACATCGACACATCTGATGCGTGTAACCTCATGGTGCACGCCACTTTGACCCAAGATGAGGCGAGGAGTGAGCAACAGGCTTTTCGCATTTTGGATGAGTCGGGTTGTGACGTTCTCACGAGAGAACAAATCAGAGCACAGAAGAAAGTCATAGGAGCTATATGGCACATTTTTCACCCACGTGATGCTGACAAGATTCGCGATCTGCTGAATCGAGTAACCCTTCAACGGGGCCAAAAATTGTTAGCCAACACGGACCCGATACACGACCAAGCCGTGTACTTGGACCAGAGTCTCCGAAAGAGACTTTACGAGGAGTACGGTGTCGAGTCCTACGCCGTGCCACAGTGTGTCGGTGACACCATTTTCATTCCTGCCGGTGCTCCTCACCAGGTAGCTAATTCAGTGCATACCCATTTCCTTCATAATTTGTTCATTATATTACAATCCCCTCTCTGTTCCATCCTTAGGTGCGCAATATTTACAGCTGCATTAAAGTGGCTGAAGACTTCGTGAGTCCTGAGAATCTGGCCTGGTGCTTTCATCAGACGGAAGAATTCCGTCACTTGAGCGAGGGCCACACCAATCACGAGGACAAATTGCAGATCAAGAACATTTTGTACCATACAGTCAAGGAGTGCGTCTCTTTCCTCCGTGGTTTCCAACGAGAGCAGATCACGTCGAGGACGGCCATCAAGAAGGTTAACGAGGAAGAGGAGGATGAGGGCGACTACGAAGAAGAAGAGGAGGAGGAAGATGACGTTTTCGAAGACGAGAATTCTTCTCCACTCATTACCACGACTACGACGGACTAGATGGTCGACGCCCTGAAACGCACCGTCTACTTGGATCACTACCCCCTCTTCTTTCTCTCCTCCTTTCCTCTCGAGTGCAGGCACACATCGATGGCAACAATTAAGGCAAATTGCCACATATATGCAGCAAGAATCTTGTTTCTGGTTACCCACATGTTGCGCTTTTCTCGCAGTCTACTTTTTCTTTCGCCGAAATGACGAAAGGCGCTATTTCTCTCTTGACCTCGTGCTAAAGGTCCATATGCAGTAATTAACGTTTGTCTACCATGTTTGTGTGCGTATTGTTGTGTTCCTCGCCTGTTGGCCCTGGGCCCATAACGCAAGTGCTACACGTGTGTCCGTCGCTTCAGCGCCTCTCGCCCGCGGCCAGATCGATGGCAATAATGCGATGAATGACATGACCTAAGAGATCGACGAACGCGTTCAAAACGTTCCTCCACATCGTGTTTCTCGGCCATGTTAACGCTCCCATGTGCTCACACCTCATCAAACCCACAATGTCTACATACTCGTACTAATTCTTCACGTTTATTTTATTTTTTTGCTTTTGCAGATGCGAAGGAACGTTATAGTGGCTCCAAAGAGCGATATTTTGGCCGCCAGATGGCGCTGGTATAGCTG
>JAOXNJ010161134.1:0-10761 GCA_028566655.1 Metis holothuriae
AAATTCCAACTAAACTACTATGAGATTTGCTTTTGTTCAAGGTGGACGCGTTGCTGGAGCACGAGGCGAAGAGCACGAGCGTGTTGGGCGCGCACACCATCGCGGAGCTGGTGTCGCTGCTGAAGCGACCGCGGAAGCTGATCCTGCTGGTGAAGGCGGGGCAGGCCGTGGACGACTTCATCGCGCAGCTGGTGCCGCTCTTGGAGCCCGGCGACATCCTGGTGGACGGCGGCAACTCCGAGTACGAGGACACCACCAGACGCTGCAGACAGCTGGACAAGCAGCACGGCATCCTCTTCGTCGGAATGGGCGTCTCGGGCGGGGAAGAGGGCGCCAGGTTCGGTCCCTCTTTGATGCCTGGTGGCAATATATTGGCGTGGCCGCATCTGAGACCGATTCTGCAGTCGATATGCGCCAAGGTGGACAACGCGCCCTGCTGCGAGTGGGTGGGCAACGAGGGCGCCGGTCACTTCGTCAAGATGGTTCACAACGGCATCGAGTACGGCGACATGCAGCTGATTGCCGAGGCCTATCATCTCATGAAGGATTATTTGGGCCTCGATCACCTGGAAATGAGCGACGTCTTTAGTCAGTGGAATAACGGTGAACTCAACTCGTTTCTGGTGGAGATCACTGCGAAAATCCTGAGATTCAAGGAGGACGGGAGCGAAACTTACTTGGTGGAACGGATCCGCGATGCCGCAGGTCAAAAGGGAACCGGAAAGTGGACGGCCATCTCTGCGCTCGAGTTCGGCATGCCGGTCACCTTGATCGGCGAGGCCGTCTTTTCCCGGTGTCTATCGAGTCTCAAGGAGGAACGGGCCAGAGCAGCGCATTTGTTGGGAAACAATCAGAGTGCCACATGCTCAATTATGGATGCTCAAGCCTTCATGGACGACGTTCGTCAAGCTCTTTATGCCAGCAAAATCGTCTCTTATGCCCAAGGATTCATGCTGTTGAGAGAAGCCGCCAATGAGCACGGTTGGTGTCTCAATTACGGCTCCATCGCTCTCATGTGGAGAGGAGGGTGCATCATTCGATCGGCTTTCTTGAACAACATCAAAACCGCCTTCGAAAGGAACCCGAAGCTAACGAACTTGATGCTAGACACTTTCTTCTGCGAGGCTCTCAAAAGTTGCCAGGGGGCTTGGAGAAGAGTGGTTAGTACTGCAGTGCTAAATGGATTGCCCACGCCCTGCTTCAGTACTGCTCTGGCATTCTATGATGGATACAGGTCGGAGAGATTGCCGGCCAATCTCATTCAGGCTCAAAGAGATTACTTCGGGGCACACACATACGAGTTGCTCGATAAACCGGGAAATTTCGTGCACACAGACTGGACTGGCGCTCATCACGGATTCTGAGATCTTGACTGTTAAAGATTCAAAAAAATGGCGGGAAAATTTGGCTTTTTTTTAACAACAACAACAAAAAAAGGTTTCTTAAGAATTAAGGGCATGTAATGAGCAATTGTGGTTTCTGCCACTAATTTTTTACTTTTTTAAATTACAATTTAATGTTTTTACTTGTTACATGATATTGTTATAAGATTGATTGTGCTTTTTGCTCCTATTCCATAGACAGTTTTCACGACAATTTTTAACTTTTCAATCTTTTAGATAAGTAAGTTATTTGAACATTATTTCTATAGTTGGCGAAAAATGTCCTTTGCTCCCTATCCAAATGTGCGAAATCCAGTTACTATTCATGCAGTCACCGCAAGTCAATTATTCATGTTAATATTTCATCCATTTATGTTTCATGTGTTTGTCAATAATCTCACTTTATTAGTGCAAGTAAGTGTCGAAATATTGCGAAAAAGCAAAAATACAATGGGAAATTTTCAAAATTTTCTTTTTATTTATATATAAAAATATATTTAAACCTACAACGAAAACTAAAGATTGATTTAATGGACACTAATAATTTTTCATTTAACACTTATAAATAGATATTAAAAATTAATAAAGGATAATATTAGAAAAGGAAAGGAAAATCTCCTAATGGATGAGATATCTGACTCCCCTTGTTCCATGTCTTTTACGTTTTGAATTGATCTCTGGCATCTCATGCAAATCTTGATTCCCTCTGGAATCTCCCTGGTCGTTTCTGTTGATGACATCATTGATTCCTTGTCGTCTGAATCCGTCGGGATCGAAACCGCGTTTCAAAGCAATTCTGTTAACAGCCATTTCGTTAATTCTTCCGAATTTCGGCTTGGAAAACTCCGGCTTCTTCTCTTCTTCACTCTCATATTCTTGGCCGTAATTCAAACCCTCTCTTTGTCGCACCGATTTGTCCTCAATCGCAGCTATAATTCTGTTCGTCAACGCGTGCGCCCCTGTTTTATCATTGTTCTCCTCTCTCTTGTCTTTAGCAACATTTTCATTGTTGTCGTTGTTATCTTCGTCCTTTTCTCTGTAGTCTGGACTTATTTCCAATAATCTCTCCCCCAATTGGTCCTCCATTGCGTTATTGTTTTCCATATCAGCACCATTTGTTTCTTCGCTTTTCTCCTTCTCCTCCTTGCTTTTCTTCTCCTTCTCTTTTCTCTCCTCGCTTTTCTCCTTCTCATTTCTCTCCTTGCTTCTTTCTTCCTTGCTCCCCTTCTCCTTTTCAGCGCTCTTCTCCTTCTTATGATCGTTCTTCTCAGAGTGCCTCTTCTCCATTTTGTAGTCCCGCATCTCCCCACTGTTTCCCTTCATTACTCTGCTCATCTCACTATAATTATCCTTCATTCGGTTATGTTCCCCTTTATCATTATTATCCCTTCTCAGTTCATAGCTGTAATTGATCTCGATTCCATCGTTTTCATCGCTCCCAATCGCGTTGAAAATTTTGTTCTCCCTCGATTCATAACTGCCATAAACATTCATCATTCTATTCTCCTCTTTATTTCTCCTGTTATCCTCCATTCTCTTTTCCTCTCGACTATTCATCCCCATTTCATAGCTGTCCCCCCTTCCACTCTTGGACTCCCTTCGATTTGTGAGAGTGTCATCGTAATAATTGTTGTCATTAACTCTGTTATTGGTTTCCATTCCATTCTCATTTGGGTCTCCATAATAGTAATTGATCTCTTCTCGACCTTCCTCTTCCACCTTTCTGTTATCTTCTCTTCTCCTTTGATTCTCGTTGGTGCTCTCCATTTCGTTGTAGTCGTCAGATCTTTTTCTGGCTCCCGCCCAAGGATCCTTCTCCTTGAACTCCTTGGGCACGATGTTCATCTGGTCGAAGGAGGACCTGGGTCTCTCCATCTTGGCCCACTTCTTCATTGTCGGCTTCCATCTCGTTTTTCCCTGCGATTTTTCACCCAAATCGCTCTGCGACCTCGACCTGATGTCGAACTCCGACGCCGGCTTGTGCACGCCACGCCAAGCCTTGTGTAGTGGCCGCCACTTCTCCGAGCAGGAGCAGGACGAAGACAGCAACAGCAACAAGCTCAGCTCCGACAACCACATGGGTCTCCGCTATCACAAACTATATTAAAGACGTTTTATATCTGTGATCTCTATGTAATTTGAAGTGCGACTTTTTACATCGATGTTGGACGTATATCGACTTTGCGGCTACCTACCAAGGATCGAATTGCGTGTACGTCCCAATGATTGATTGCTTGATTGATTCATGACTGCTTGTTGCTCTTTGAAGAATTGAGTCTGATTGATTGGTTTCTTTTGACATATAAAAGCTACTTTACATCTAGCTACATATATATATATATATGTAAGAAAAATGCTTTTTTGAACAAGTATATTTAATAAAAAAAGAAGTTAACAACAACGTCTGCAGCAACAGACAAGCATCATGAATGCCAATATCAAAATGACGACAGCCAAAATAGTAGCGTTCATGGGCAGGAGATCGGTGATGAAGGAGAACCAGGAGGGAATCAGAGTGTCCAAACAAACCAGGAAACCTTTAACAAAAAAAAAAAGGCAAATATTACGTAATCAATGACTTTTTTAAAATATTTATAAATATTTTATAAATACTTTATAAATAAAAAAAAGATTTTAATTACATTCTCGTTGTAACACAAGACCGTCTTTATACTCTTGCTTATTATTACTGCTTCTTCTTCTCTTCCCTTTGCCCTGTTCAAAGTTTCTTATGCAGGGCAGTCGTCTGATAATGCGCTTATTGGTGCCCAGGACGCCGAGACTGACGTTGACGTGGGCGCGGACGCAGGTGACGGCGGGCAAGGCCAGGGACAAGGACAACTCCGACGTGGCCGAGGACGACGTGTACGTGTGGAACGCGTACGAGGAGGGGCCGGAGATGATGCCGTACAAGGTGCCGAACGCGTTGAAGAGCGTGAGATTGAGGAAGTGGTTGGCGTGCTGGTCCACAAGGAGCACGCCGCCGAAGTCGTCGATGCCCGCCCTCTCCAACTTGGCCTCGTCCAAGCTGATCTCCTTCACCTCGTCCAAGTGCATCAGGCCAATAGAAAGCGAGGGCATTTCCCCATAACTCAAACTGAGACTGTCATCACTTATTACTAAGCGCCTTATAAAGGAGTACAATGAAGTTATGTGCAGGCCGGAGTGAAGTTGATTGGGGCCCACGTAAACCGAATTAACCTTCATAAAAAAGACATTATAATGGGATTATTAGACAAAAATGAATTAATTCTTAATTTTCTATTTAATAAAAGCATAATGAAGATTTAGTGAAAATGTGTCCTTTTTACGTCATAAGAGAAGTTGTTGGCCCTGCAATCTTCGACTCTGACACTGAATGCTTCTCTCAACGCTCTCAGGGCTTGGGAACTAATGAAGACTTTGTTGTGGACTTGTCTCAGCCAGCCGAGCTTGTTGACGCTGAACTCGTGCTCGGGGTTCACGGCCAAGTTGGCCAACATGGACATCTTGTTCAGGGCCAAATAGTGACCAGAGGGCAAAACCGGAAGCGGATGAGAGGAACTGATGTACAATCGAACCCTGGCATCAGACCAATCCACACTGGAACCTACGTAATCAAAGAAGATGTCATTAAACCCTCTTAATTACCCTTAATTACCCTTAATTAACATTGTATATAGAACCTGCTCCAAGATCGATTGAGAAATTCTGCACTTTTTCAACTTCTCCATCGATGATTGTGGCCTCAATATCTGCCACAAATCTCGGTACAGCCACTTGCAAGGCTCGCAGAGGTTTGTTATAGTGTCTTAATGGCAGGACATTGATTGCACAGCAAATTGAGGAGCTCAGTCTGAGAATCTTTAGAAAACAACCTTTAGAGGAAACTTCTTCACTATAATAGGAGACGCAATTAATTTGATCTTTATTATTGTTTTGATGACAACTATTGGTGTCGACATTGCAGCTGTTTAGACCAGAAACACACTCACAGTAACACTTGGTCTCCAAATCCCCTAATAAAAGATTATAGGAATTCACTATTGAGTGCACTGCTCTCAAATCCCTGAGTCTCACTATTAATGTTTGTTGATTAATAGACGAATTTGTTGTTATATCATAACACAAATTTTGCCTTAAATTGAGACGACCCGAAACTCTCAATAATGACGAAGATCGATCAACTGAGGGCAAAGAGGAAGATGTACAGGGAGAACGTTTCATGGCTGACGCCCTTATTGAACCCAATAATAACCAAATTGTAAGGAATAACAATTGTAGATCCATTTTTGGACTTAAAACTCAAAATTTTGACTGAAAAATATCGAAAAAAAAAGTGTTAAATAAATATTTCCAAAAAAAAAGCAAGTATTGTGGACTAGAGCTCGTCTTAAAAGTGACTGAGAGAGCATTTGACCCCAGTAACTAATAAGTATAAAGTTCGTTTCGTTTGTCCAGCTTTCGTCGCTTTCGACTTAGCCAGAAACTGGCATCAATACGCACTCAATGGAAGTCAGAGAAGTAAAAAGCAATAATAGAAGAAGAAGACGCAAAAAAGCAATAATAGAAGAAGAAGATGTGAAAAGCAATAATAGAACTATATAGTAGTAGAAGTAAATAAAGCACTAAATAAAGTAGTAGTATTTAGTAGCAAAAGTGCATAAGTGGTGGTGTGAGAAGAAGAATTTAGTCGAATGCACAAAGGAATGTCTCTTAAAAAAAGGAAGATACAACTAGATGACACACTTTACTACAAAAGAAGAAGACTTTAGAAGAATTTACAGTAAATAAGGAATGTCTTAAAACATGGCCACTTCCTTTTCTTATAACACAAGTACTACGTATTATTTCGTCTTATTTACTAGAGTTTTACTAGATTAATGAGAAGAGATAAATTCTTGCTGCTGCCACTTTGTCACTTTAGCAACTTGCACTTTATATGTACTTACTTGTGTTTTTTTAGTGGTCATATATATACGAGTACATAGGTATAAAAACATTGTTTAACAGAGACAGTTGACAAGATAAGAGTGATCGCATTTCCTGTTAACATTTACAGTGCTTTTTTTTAAATATAATATAGTATATAGGTAGTAAAGTCTCCATTGAACGATTTGTTTTGATGTTGGTTTTGACCCATTGAACATGAAATATGCAAATTTTGTCAAAAACAAAATAAAAATTAGGGTTTTTTTTCCAAAATGCGTGATTAAGATTATGCAAAATAGTGTAAAATTCATTTACATACTACGAGTACGTAGGTAGTAACTATTGTAGTTTATAGAGTGAAATTGTGCACTATAAAAGCGTTTTAAGCCTCGATTTGTGGAGGAGAAGGAATGCAGAGGCAGTTAAGGGGGGAACACATAAAAAAAGCGGTTGAAATTCTGCTCGACTGGCAAACGAGCGAATAAATTTTGTTTCCAAACTCAGTCCAAAAAAAAAGTTTCTAAGTTTTCGTCTCTTCGCGCTCAATTGACCCGAAACTCGATGCTAATTGAGGATTTGGAACGGACTACATTCACTTCTTTCTTTATATTTTAACAAAATCTTGTTTTGTCTAGTAAAAGAGTTTTACTGAAATGCTATAAAAATGTCAACTCTCTTTGTGTGACCCATTCCCAATTTATTGTTTGTCCTTGTATCATCAATCCCTGCCCCTTTAAAGTAATCCTTTTGTACATTAAAGAGCATTTAGGAGTAAATAAGGAGGGAACAACACAGATTGTAGTAAATAGTAATGTAGTACTTTTGTAGTAATGTACATATATTGAGAGAGAGTCGATTTAATGCATTAAATGGAATAATTTAATGCATATTTATTTAGCAAAAAGTTCAAAATTTGACATAATTTATGCAAAGAAAACATTTCATTAACAAAATTTAAATACTTTCTCTTAATTTTGATCTGTCAACTAAAAGGTGAGATCATGCCCAAACAATGCCTGTACATATTTTCAAGCCCATTAGTAATACTTCTACAACAAATGTATAACAAATGATGCAGAAAAAGCACACAATAAACAATTATGTATGTTTCTTTTACTAAAAAAAGCACTTTTGTGCTACAAAAAATGCATTTTTTAGTGGTGAGATGTAGTAAAGCCATGTGACCTCAGACACGTCACTAGGGCTTAACACCAAGATGCATCACCTTCACTAGCTATATTAATGAATGCCACGTTTTTTAAGCTTTTAAGCTCTTTTGGTGAATCACAGCTCACAATTGTAACACATTCGTCACCAAATTTGGCAAAAATCACTATTGAAAACGGACTGACCTTGCTTTAGAACATATAAAGTAAACAAAAATTACAGCAACTAAAATATTTATTAAATGCATTTAGTAAATTGTCGTATTTGAATTAAAATAAGGAGATTGGACATTGACACAGACAAATGTTTTTGCTGCAAAAAGGTCCACCTGTAAAAACAATACAAGTAAGTACTACAAAAGATTTCGAACAAGCGTGTCAGGTCGATAACAAGAAGAACATACAGTGAGTAGTTTTAAATGTCTGCTTTCTCTTTACTGTAAGCCTTTCTGTCTTTAGGGCAGTATTATTAAAGAAACTATTTAGTGCACTACATAAAAAGCACTAAAAAGAAGAAAATAGAGGTAAGAAAGAAATCGTCTTTTTTCCTGGGAGAAAGACAAAAAAAAAAGAGGAATGTGAGTAACTGACAAGTACTGTTGAAGTAGTGTAATACATATGTACAGTGAGAAGTAAATTGATATTGGCAAAGTTCAAAGACTTGTTCAATGTTCAGCCCTGACTACGTACACGTTATATACATAATTCTCTACAAAAATGCACTTTACAAGAACTTTTTTTTACTAAAAGTCGCAGTTCAAGTGTGACAAAAAGTGGCACTAAAACTGTTCCCCTTCCCAAGGGATTTATGCATTTCTGGTCACAGTAAAACAACATTGCATTGGTCTAGGGATCAACGTTAAGCACTGGTGACATGTCGGTATTAACACTGGGTTTAAAGCTCCTCTCACTTAAGAAATGGCACTCAACAAGCAAGAAATGCAATCATTGCTCTGTACTTACACTGTTTTAAATTATTACAGCACTACTTTAGTAGTAATAAAGAATAGTACTGAATAGTATTGAATATTGAAGAAATAGCACAAATGTCATAGAGAAGGCTATAATTTCGATAATACTTGAAGAGAGGCAAAGCCATAAGAAAGAGCCGACTCGAGTCACGCTTTCGGGTTGACCCGAACCAAATTTAATTGCGGCGCGATCCAACACTACAATTAGTGTCGCGCCAAAAAGACAACAAACAAGTTTGAGACTTGCCGCGCTCCGCTGGCTTCGCTCGTCTCTTGCAGGACGCGACTCGTGGCTCGACTTCTTCGACTCGATGATGGACGAGGAGGACTCCACCTCGGACAACGAGCACCAATCCAAGTTGGACAGGACGAAGATGGCCACGTTGAAGGAGCACGTGGATCTGATCAACGCCGCCGCCATGGCGGGCGACTTGAAGACGTTCAAGACGCTTGTGGCCAAGTACCAACACGACGTCGAGGCCGAAGATGAGCGTGGAGAGAATACATTGTTGTATACTGCCAAGTGTAGAGTGTCCTCGGATTGTCTCAAATTTCTGCTGGAACAAGGTTTATTTTGTAAATCAAATGTCGTGTGAAACGAGTAACGTGATTTCTTTAAATGCTTTGCGTTTTTTAGATGCGACGAGGGTGAATGCGAAGACGGCTTCGGGCTGCACTCCTTTGATGATGGCCGCCAATCATCGCTCCGTCGTCTGCGTCCAAGAGCTGCTCAAATACGAGAACATCAACATTGATGACGTCGACAACATGAACAGGAATGCCCTCATTATGGCCAGTGACAAAATCATTGCTTGCTACAATGACTATGGAGAAAAAGTGTCAGCTCACGTTGAAGATGACGTCGAGATCTGCAAGATTTTGATTGAGGGTGGCGCAGACGTCAACATGAGAGACAAAAATGGCCATCTTTTGCTTCACTGAGCCTGTCAGGCTGCAGCTGCTTCTAGTCTTGTCGAACTTCTGCTGCCCAGAACAAAGTACGATGCTGAGGCAGAAGACAAACTTAGGTTTTCACCCATGCAGTTGGCAATCAGTCGTAAAAATTACGTTGGTCTAAAAGCTTTGCTCAAGTTCACCAACGAGACTTATTTTGTACGCCCTAATAAGGAGACTTGTAAGATCCACTATCCTTGGCACACCCTGCCAATATCAAATCTCGGATTTTTGGTCGCTGCGCCGTTTTGGGGGAATCCTCCAATAGAACCAGTGATAGAGATGGTCAATCTTGGATGGAAGCTCAATTCAGGGCCAGATGACCACAGGCGCTCTACGATCTTTGCTTTCTGTGGTCGTCAAGGATTTGATTGCCGTGACGATGAGCATTACAAGGAACTCATAAAAAAGGGAGTTTCCTGCCCATTTTTGGATCTGTTCATTCGCGAAGGCGCCTACATGAAGCCCAGTGAAGCCAAAGAGTTGATGGGGATGTTCTTCCAGAGTGATTATTTCTGTGCTTTTCTAATCAAGTATCTGACGGAAACCGGTCTCATTGCTCCAGAGACGTTTTTGGAGATCGACTTCAGCGGGGTTTCATACACGCCTGCTTTGGCTCGAAGAACTATCAGGACTGCAGTCACTCTTATTCTTGTCCTCAATGGCAACTTCGGCAACCAAGGCTATTCTGCCCAGAAGATACAAGAGATTTTCCAGTTTGAGACAGAATTGGAAAAAGAATTGAATTTACGGGACATTATTAGGTCTGAATTCAACAAGTTCAAAAATGAGGCACATCGATCGGTCACCAACGAATTGAGAATTGGCACTCTTCAAACTCAGACACGTACCGTCATCCGTCGGAGGCTCATTGGCCGTGGTTACTACCATCCTTGGCAAATGAAGGACGCCTTGGAGCCATTGCTTGGAGGATCTACATTGGTCAACTTTGTTTCAAGCTCAAAGATCGGAGGCTGGAGTTCCATCTATCCAATAATTGAGGTTGACAAGTATAAAGAATGAAGCAAATCTGCAAAAAAGGAAACAAGAGGATGCAAATTTGGACCATGTTTGCAGTAAGCCCAATAGTAATAACTAGACCGCGGGAAAAAAGTTTAAAAACTAAAAAATATTTTTTTAAATATTTCGACCTTTTTTGGGCCAAAAAAAATATTTTGGTATTTTCCAAAAATTTAATTTTTGTTTACTTTTTTAATAATAAAACTGGTTTTTATGTACCAAAATTGGTGATGTGGATGGCAGTTCCAGTAAGAGACAAAGGAAGGGTCGTAGTCACTTTTAAAAAGAAGTTTGGGGAGCAAAATGTAGTTCTTAAATGCAAGTTTAATGAAGTAATAGGGTTGTAGAGGACACTGA
>JAOXNJ010161245.1:0-10758 GCA_028566655.1 Metis holothuriae
AGGCTTGGTCTCATCTTGATTGATTGATTAATTGCGGGCCCCACGGGTTAGTAAAAGTTGAATCGGGTCAAGTTGATATGTGTAGTTTTTCCCGAGCAACGGCCGGGTTGATCTGCTAGTGTAAACTAAATGTTACATATAATGTGGACGAAATGTTAAGAAAAAAACAGTTAATCAAAAACCTTTATTAACTTGACTCCAATCAAAATCAATCCAATCACACCTTTTATTACTACCATTTATTACTTATTATATAATAAGTACTTGATAGAGTGTAGAGAAAGCAAAATTGTTCTTTTTATGTAGTACATACTTAAGAGTGAATAAATTTATGTAGTGACAGTACATAATAATGTATAAAGAACAGTATAAAGAACAGATGCGGGCTTGAGGAAAGCTTTTGGAGTCTAGGATGGATGAGTCATCCTGGAGGAAAGCCAGTACAGAAGCTGTTAGTTGTTGAGTAAGAACAGTTCCAGCTGTCGTTCAAAAAAGGACCACAATAAAGAAACTGTCTTTTTTCACCTCTACATTCAAGCTCTTAAATGGAGTCAAAGCGACACTTTGGAGCAGGTACATTCATTATCTCAATAAACCACAATTTTGCAATCAATTATCATTTTTTTTGGTTATAAAATAGGAAGAGGAAGGAGAATTGAGTGAGCTTTAATCAATCAATCAATCAAATCAAATCAAAGTTCATCCCATGAGACTTTACTTTTTAACCAAACTTATTTTACTATTACTGTTCATTGTAAAGAACCTTAGTAAAGATATATTATTAGTTCATTACTGAGCTTCTGAATCATTATACATACATATGTAGTTCATTATTAAGCTTGTAATTAGCTTTAAACCTCTTTTTTAAATAACTTTTTAATATGGAACTTACAATTTTCACAATATTTCATTACTTTTCAAAAACACTTTTCACTAATAAAATTCTTTTTTTTTTAACTCAAGACAGATTCAGGGATTGCAAATCCACTCTCATTACAAGTATAATGAGGAATTAATGAGTTAGCTAATAGAGGATTAAGAGAGAAATGCGTGGCATGCATCGGAGTCAGAGCGGCGGCACGTTGATCGAGACGGCCTTCTTGTGCAGGAACAACACGGACGACATCGTGGACGACCCCACGTCCAACTTCGCCTCCATGACCATCAAGTCCAGCCAGGACTGTCCGAAGTCGCAGAAAAGAATTAGAGGAAGAAGAGAAAGGGGACAACCGACAATAATGAGCAAAACGCTTAATAAAACGTCAAAATTAAAGGATAATCATAAATATTATAGTCACAGTACAAATAATAATGAGAGTAATGATGAGAAGGAGATTTTTACTTCGGATTCTTATTGCAAGGAGAACATCAATTGCCAGAGCGCCCCGTGCACGCCACCCTCTGCCTCTCTCAAACTAGGTACATAATTACATGTTTCTATATTAGGAAAAAAAGTAGAAAATTAGTGAAATTTTTGATTTTTCATATAATTATTAAACAATTTTTATCGAAAAATAAATACTTTTTATTTAAAAAGAGTTTATGTTTCTAGTGCGTCGTCTCTTCCTGTCGCCAATGGAGAGCTGGCGCACGCCGCCGTCTCGCATGAAGCACAGCCCCAACGTGTGGGATCTCGGCGCCCTGGCCAACAACAACAACAAGGAGTGCGACGAGCCCAAGGAGTGTCCAAGCATGTCCAGCTACGACTCCATCAGCGGCTCCTTGAAAAACAGCCAAAAATCAAGCAAAAAAGAGGTCGAAAGAAGACGAAAACTGGTCCCAAGTTGGTCCAGAATCTCAACGCTCTTGAATTCTGCTGGCACCAACAATAATAACCATAACAAAACGAAAAGCAGTACTTTGTCGAGATCGACTAGTCTGGAAATGAACAAAAGTAGTGATTTTTATAGTGACACTTACATCGAATCGGACTTTGCACCCAATCAATTGCAGTCCAGTCCGACTCCAGCTGCAACAAGTTCGACGAGAAGCAGCACAACTACGAGTACAAGTGGTACACCAAGAAGTAGTGATAGTAATGCACTAAGCACGTTGAGTGCTCCGAAAGTTGTGTTGCGTCGAAAAAGATTGAAATTCAGTTCGATTCTCTCTCCCATTGCCGACAAATCCCCAGATTCGTTCAACTCGAGCGTGCTGAGCAGCGTGACGGCGCCCTTTATAGCGAATGACGAGGTGCAGGACGCCTTGAACGTGCCCTGGGAGGTGCCCAAGCTGCGAAATCGATTAAAACAGGAGAAAGAGTCGAAGAATGGACTAAAAGATGTGAATTTTCCCAATTTGAGTTCCAATTTGGCGTCTAAAAACGAGTTTAAAGGGGTTCACAGAGACTCTGATTCCGGGATTTCGACGACATCCTCGCAGGGTCGACCCACGAGTTTGCCGACAGGCAAGGTTTTGCCGGTGGCCAAGTTCAAGGAGGAGGAGAGGGACTTTTACTTGGAGGAGAAGCGACGGTCCAAGTTGTTTTTGAGTTTCGACAACAAGGTCGATTGTTCGCGACTGAAAACCCTCATGTTTCTCACCGACAGTCCCTTCGATCTCAACGATTGCGTGCAAATCGATCCGTTGCTGGACATCAGGGAGCAAAACTTCTATCACGGGAAGATCAGGAGAGAGGACGCCGAACTCTTGCTCAAGGGGGAGCCGGAGGGAACTTATTTAGTGAGGAAATCACTCTGCAATGGTGCTTCAAAAGACCAATTTGCACTGGTTGTCAGGTAAATTATGAGTAGAAAATTAAGCAAATTTTTGATATTTTTTATAAAAAAAAATATCAAAAAAGGTTAAATTTTTTGTCTTTTTTAAAACTTTTTTCACTTTTTTAGGAGTGCTAGAGGATTTATGCACTTGAGGATATGTAGTGTGGAGGGTGGATACGAGGTGAGCGCTTTGGATCGCGTCTTCAGTAGTGTCAGTGCAATCGTCCATCATTACTCGAGGAACAGATTGAACATCAAGGGAGCAGAACATCTTTGTCTCAAGTGGCCGTTGCAAGTACAGGAATCACTGTGAAATTTGTGCAATTTATCACCAAAAATCTCAATTATTTACTTGTTTCTCAAGATTTCTTTTTGAAAAATGCAATTATTTTATTAATTTGCTTTGTCTGGTCGAATTTCGTTAATGGCTGTGTCCTCTATGTGGCGTCAACTTTTTATGGGCTGTTTGCCAGGATTTACGTAAAAATAGAGATCTGATGCACCTTCACATTTATTCAATGTACGTAATTTCAATTTTGTGTGTAATAAATGCAAATGAAAGCCTCAAAAATAGTCTTACTTAGACAATATTTCCTCTCAACAATTGAGGTGAGCTCCTGACTCTAAGAATGTGGAAGAATAGGGGTCCATTGCTGTTGATCTTTCTGGCTGGTTTCAAAATATGGAATAAAATCTCCGTTTTGGGTACATGCTTGCAGGACCTTGTCCTTGTATGTCCATGATGTGGACATGGCGTTACATCAGATTTCCCAAATATATACAAATATGCCTTACCTGACATGATCAACGAAGCCCATGTCACATGAAAGTACTGATTACTGACAATAGCATTTTGAGACACTATACTGTCATTACTAAGTGGCCACTGGAAAATCCTAAATTAAAGTAGTTTCCAATATCAAAATTCTATTGCAGGTTTTTAATTCTTTGCTAATGCTAACATTTGACCTTCTCTCTTTCTGGGTGGGGCCTGTAACTAAGAAAGCACCGTACACACACACATTAAAGCTTAGATAAGTGCTTTAAGAATGCTGTAAGTAATAACTCCTTTTATAAGTAATGAGAACGTTGAGAAGTAAATTCAAAGCTTTTTTGATACGCAATTAATTAAAGCAAAGCATCTAATACATTATTAAGTGACCGATTTTATCAGAGAGTAAATGTTTTGCAGCCCATAACCCCCTACGTTGATTGAAAAAAGAGCCATCAAAAAGTGTGTACATGAAACTTTGTTAAGTGATTTCAATTATTTAGGCAACTTAGATTAATTGGAAAAGAGCATAAATACGAACATTTGGCCTTTGCTTTTCTAGGAAGGTTATGTAACTAGCCAAGCATCAGTACACATAGATTTCCCTTTAAACCATTAAAAGCATGCAAGAACATACTAAGACAAGTGCTGTACCAACTGTATGTATCTAAGTGATGTACGTAAAAGCCTAAAACTCCTCTTTATCAGTTACGAGAACATTGGGAATTTAATCCAACATTTTTTCGATTCCTAATACTGTAGAGCACAAGGTCCAAGTCACTCGTTTGGTAAGCAAATAATATTTCTTCTCCGCAGTAGAGGCAAAGCTGCAGCCTAAGTATGTTGAAGAACATGGGTCCATTGTTGGTGATCCTGCTGGCTGGTTTCAATGCATGTCATGGACAGGGTGAGCACATTTTGCAGTAATTGAATTTCCTGAGAAATTCAATGAGATCAGTTAAGAGACAATAAAGCTTTTTTTTCAGATTTTGGTGTGATGCTATTGGGGGGTGCTCATGAGCAAGATGCAATTTTTCTCAATGTCTTGTCTGAGGATTCAAATATTACGTTGCCTGACTTGCCTGCAGGCTCGGATGACAAACCTCTGGGAGGCCTCATGGACGACAACATAACAATTTGTGGCGGGGAATTGAACAGCTGTTATTACCTTGATCATAGCTCCCAAACTTGGATGAAATCAGTTCATCTCACTGAAAAAAGGCACGCCACACTGATAACCACATATGGTGATTGCTAATTACTGTCTAATTACAAAATTAAAAGTGCACTTTCTTTGGTAAAAGTATGTATTTTGTATGTAGATTACCGTAACTGGGCAATATTTGGACCTATAAACAATCGGAGCAGGTTCTTCACATGGCATTCAGGAGATGATAGTTTCTCAAGCAACACTCTTGAATTTGAGTTTTATTATGCCTGCTCCGCTAGAATTAATCAAACCCATTCAATTGCTGCACAAGGGCAGAAATAATGTTTTTTACTACCAAGAAGCAAATAACTTGATCAAAACTTTTCCTTTGTGCATGGATATAGTTTGTTGTTACAACAGGATATCTTGATAGTAAACCAATCATGAGGACCTTGGTTTTTGACATCAATGAAGAATACTGGACTGATGGAGATGATAATCTAAACCCAGTTGCCTATGCCCTTTACTTGCAGTTCCAGAACACGTTTCTCCTTTTGGGGGGATACAGCCCATATGATAATTTTGATCAGATTCTGAAGTATGATGAGGAAGAGGGCTGGCTGCAATTGCCAGCTACTCTCCCCTATCCTAATTATGAAATGGGAGTACTTCATGTCAGAGCTGATCAGGTGTCTCTGCAAAACTGACCATGCTAAGTACGATTTCAAAGAATGGTCTAATCATTCAAAAGGCAAATAAAGTGAAGTCTAAAAAGATCATTTTACCCTTTCCTAAATGTTCTGTTGAAATGTCATGGCAAGTGGCAACCGACCTTTGAAAATAGATTAACGAAATGTTACTTATGCTGCTTTTAGTTCGATTTGCCAAGTCCTTGGATTTAATCATCGCAATGTAAACCTTGTAAATGTAATTCAAATCAGATCATAAAACACCTTCTTATTACTTGTATTCTTAAAAAGCTACTTGTTGAAATGAAACTGGTGGCATTTCCTTTCGAGAAATCTCCTACCAACTTTATTCTGTGAGTTGAAGTCGTCTCCAAAATGCTCCACATTCGACTTTAACACTCTCTGTACAACATAAATTGTTAGGGGATTGCAATTGAGGAAGTCACTAATGTACACCACAACCTCAGAAAAAAGGTAGAAAAAAAGACAAAATTATATGTAGTGCCACCAAAATCTTCTTTCTTCATAGCACATAAGGGGAGCCCCAATAATAGAGCAGAATTTGCTCCCCTTCTTTTTTGCTACACAATCCTCACTGAGGCATAACAAAGCCAACAGGGAACACCAAAGAGCACAACACAACTACTACAGTACTTTACTTAACATTTAGTAATAAGTTTAGTATAAGTCACTATACAAAGCCATGACTTGAAGCCCTACCATACTACTTTATATTATGAGAGTAGTAGTGTTAACGTCTACCTGGCATGTTGGAGGCGTGCCTGGAGTCCAACGTTGAGCCCAGGCCACTCTACGCCTTAAAATCAGAACTTTACGTTACGTTGACATGAAGCAAAAAGTTTTGGTTTTTGTCTAAAAATTCAAAAATTTGAGTAAAAATTTCCCAAAAATTCCCAAAAAATTCCCAAAATTTGAGTAGAATCCTCCTAAGAAATGACTTCTTCGACGACGACTACGAGCTCAAATTCCTCCTCGACCCGCCTAAAGAGCCGCTGGTTGTTCGGCCTGACGTTGACGGCCTTGCTGATGGCCGTGATCTCGGCCGTGGCCATGATGATCCTCGTGCACCCCGGGGACGAGTGTCTGCTCTTCGTCAGCGTCCGAGGAGAGGCGCTCATCTACGGCCATCCCTCAAGCTGCAATTTCATCACGTTCAGCCAAATTGTCGCTGCTCTAGGAGGCAAAAATCAACAATTTTTCACCTAAAATATCGATTAAATCGAAAAATTTCCACACATTTTGGTTCATTTTAAAGCTATTTTTCGATTTTTGATCGAATTGATTACATATATGATTACAGCCGGCACGCTGATCGTGCTGCTCTTTTGTCGCAAGGCGAGGACCGTGTTGACGAGCAGCAGCAGCTCGACGCCGTCGCTGGCCTCCTCCTTCACAATGGAGCGACGCAAATTGGCCAGACTGTACTCCACGAGGACGCTGGTGTTGGCGGCCATGGTGGGCATGCTGGAGTTGAGCGCCGCCATCGTCATTCTCAGCGGCTACCTCGTCTCGTGCAACGAGCTCAACTACGAGACCAGAAGACAACTCTACGGAAGAACCACGCTAGGAAGTCTACCCGTCAGAAATCTCGTACCAGAAAAAAAGCTCTTCTCTTATTTCTTTTTTAAAATCTTTTTTAATTTTTTGGTCCATTTTGATCCATTTTTTGACATTTTTTGACATTTTTTATACATTTTTTAGACATTTTGTTAATCTTTTAAGACATTTCGTTTGGATGAGAGAGCGAGTTTTGTGCTGTTTCATAGGATATGGCGTGTTACTCGTTGTTCCGCGACGTGGACTTCCACACGCGCTTCCACTTCGACCACTACGAGTACAGTGGCCAGTGGCACGGCCAGTACCGCGGCTATCGCCACGGCCGCGTGCACCACCACGAGGTGCAGCACACGCACGCCATCAACGTGGCCGTGGCCCTGGAGCTGAGCATGGGGGCCACGTGGTTGGCCGCGCTGGCGTGGTTCGCCGCGCTGGCGTTGCTGCTGCATCTGCGCTTCGCCAAGAAGCGCGTCAGACGCAAGCAGGAGGAGCACTTCAACAACAGCGTGGCCATGAAGAACTTCGACGAGGTCAGCAACGCCTCCGCCAACAGCTTCCTCTTCAAGAACAACCACGCCGTCAACGGCAACCCCAACGGCAACGTCGTGTCCAATCAGCGCGTCAACTCCATGTACGCGCCCAGCCCGGCGCCCTCCGACTCCGTCTCCCAGAGGATGCACAGCCCCATGAACACCAGCGTCGTCGTCGCCAACAGCAGCAACAACGTGGCCAACGACAACGGGGCCAACGGCAGCAACGGGGACAACCAGCAGGTGCAGTATGTGCAGATGTCCAACGGCGTGCTGGTGCCCATGGCCACGCTGCAGCTGCAGCGGCAGCAGATGCTGCTGCAGCAGCAGATGATGCAGATGCAGCAGCATCTGCAGCAACGAAGTCAGACTGGACAACAACAGCAACAGCTTCAGCAACAGCAACAGCAACAGCAGCAGGGACAACAACAACTGCAAGGCCAATATCAGCAGCAACTGGTGGGACAGCAACAAGTATTAGGACAACAACAACAAGTATTAGGACAACAACAACAAGTAGTAGGACACCAACAACAAGTTATTGGTCAACATCAACAAGTAGTAGGACATCAACCACAAGTGGTAGGACACCAACAACAAGTTATTGGTCAACATCAACAAGTAGTAGGACAGCAACAAGTAGTAGGACATCAACCACAAGTGGTAGGCCACCAACACTTACAACACCCTCAAGTCCATGGCCACCACCAAGTCGTTGGACTTCACCCCCAAGTAGCCCAGGTCCATCAGCGTCTCGTTCACCAAGTGCAATCGGTTCAGCCCCAAGTATCGAATCCTGTTTTACAGCAGCCCTTGGTCCCTCAGCAACTTAATGTTGGCCAATTGGCCGCACAAGGGGCACTCCAGGGTCGTGCTGATCAACTTCGCGAGCCTGAAGTCGACGACGACGACGCGCAACGACTGCAACTCTCGCTCTCGCAGGACTTCGGACTCAAGTGCAGTCAGATTTGATGACTTTCACAAGTTTCATTCATTTACTAAGACTAAATTTGAACTCAAAAATTTGACTTGTTTCATTAGAGTAGTTAGAATTTGATTGAATCTCATGACAATTCGCAAATTCGTTGGACTCGTTTTGTACATACATTACATACGAGTACGTATGTAAATTTATGTTAATGCATTTATGTTAATGCGTGGATGTAATAATAAAAATAATGCATTAGAAGTAAAAAAATTGTACAGTACATTTTACTGTGAATTGTGAATAACGTTTATTTGAACTCATTAATGGACAATTGACTAACAAAAGTAACAAATTGGGAGAGATACTGCATTCCAAATTTGAAAGGCATTTGACTAATCAAAATTTTGTCCTAAATCCCCCCAAAAACCCCCGTCTCATTCCGTAAATAAATATCGAAGTATTGTAGTAGCATTACTCAAAGTGTGCGGGCCGGCGCTTAAGGTTTGTTGTGCCTCCAGTCCGTCTTGGAAAAGCGGCCAAGTCACACCAATAATACTCACTATAAACACTCAATAATGAGAGTTTAGAATGAGCCTTGCTAATTGGCAAAAATTTGCGAAATATTAATAAGCACATAATTCTTTAATTATCAAAATTTTGACACTAAAAAAGGAGATTGAAGTACCTGGGGCTAAAGTAACATGGCTAAAGTTGGGATTTGGCCAACGCTGATCTTCGCTTTACTGCTATTTTGTCAGGGTGAGAACAAATTATATTTTACTGAGAAGTTTAAGAGGTTTTTTTACTCGTAAATAACTAGATTGTTGTTTATATTGATTAAGTGTTAATTGAATGTAATCAATATTTAAAGTCATTTCTCAAATTTTACATTTTAATTCTTACTAATTTAACATTACATATACAATTCTATATTGACTCTTTTTTTAAGGAGTAAAAAAAAGGTAGAGCAAAGTGGCAAGGACAATAATAAGTATGTTCACTTCTTATTCAGTATACATAGTCCTTTCATTGTTAGTGCCAAGTGGAATTGGCAAAATGCCATCCCCTCTCATTTTTAGCTCACTTTACTTATAAACAACACGAATGTCGTGCCAGATTCACAAGCTAAGGCTTTCTCCACCAATGTATATGTAGTAAAGTTCTCTTTTAACTATACACTAAGGTCAATTACTTACAGTATTATTTGTAGTTTTATGTGCTTTGAATTTGGAATTTGGACTGTTAGAGCTGAGCTCAATTAGCAATTTTTAGCTCCGATCCACCCCTAATAGGCTAATCCGTATTTCCGACTCGATCCACCTCTAGTCTTTTGGCTCTTATTGATTGAACTGCCATTAATGACACCAATTGGTTTATTATCTCACTTTTGTTTATACTTTTACTCTTTACTTTTATGAACCAAGTATAGCATAAAGAGCATAAATGTGATGCATAAGACAATTTATGTCTTGTTAAACACTACATATTGCAAAAAGTGGCTAAAAGTGTCAACAATCTAAGTGGATCGACCCGCAAGTCTCTACATATGTTCTACTTATCTAAAGCCGCTTTATTACTTTATAGCTCTCTGTATATTGTAGAAGTGTTTAGTAGCTCTATTATTGTAGAAGTGTTTAGTAGTTCTATTATTGTAGAAGTGTTTAGTGGCTCTATTATTGTATAGAAGTGTTTAGTAAGAATTAAGTAGTAAGTAAAGTGGTAGAATTGTCTATTTAGCTCCAAATGAAACATGACTCCAAGTCACTACAGTAGCACATTATTATGGTGGGGGTCCAAAAGCTCTGCTTTTCCCCTCCTTGTCAATGTAGCTTAAGTAATGTACTAACTAAATTATTGTTTGAATGTTTCTCTTTTCTAGTGCTAAATGTTGTTTATGAGTGATGGATGCTTAATTTGACCTTTTGGAGTGATGTGTATTAGTGTGGATTTGGAGAAATCGCATTTCCCAATTGGACACGGACCCTGTACGGGTCAAGGTCTTGCTCAATAGTAGGTGTCATCACAGTGATCGTGGAGGAAATGCAATCAATCAATCAATCAATCAGTCAATCAATCATGATGGCCCTTATCAAAATGAATAAGGATAGAGGAAAATGGAGAGAAGACATGAGTTCCTTCGCCCACATAAAATACTATACATATACAGACTAAATAATACTTGTTCTTTATAGCTAGTAAAACCAATCATTAAGATTATTGTAAGATTAATGATCCTGGTTATATGGATGTCGTTGTGGTCGTCAATTCCACTGTGAAATGATGGACGAGGATCATTCAATGCATCACCAAATCATTAAATCATGTTTTGTAATACATGTTTATTATAAAAAAACATGTTTTATTTACTAAATAAGTTACTTTTCTATGTTT